>JAJJHQ010010118.1:698698-709589 GCA_021223825.1 Drosophila ironensis | reverse complement strand
AGTCAAATGACGATTGTATCCCGTCCTTTCAAGCCGACAGTCACTGATATGGAAGTTGATTCAGATGACAACATGGACAATCTCATGCCAAGCAGAAGGTCTAATGTAGCCACGCCTTTGCAAGATGCCTGTGGCAACTGCAGTTCCAGCTCGCATGAAGTTATTGCCCGAGCAAAACGAGCAAGAAGTACTCCTGTTCCACGATGGCAACTGCAGAGGACAACAAAATCCGAGATCCTTGCGTAGGGCGATGCTTCGCAGGCGAGGGTAGCCCACCCTATGAAAGAGGACCGGGGATACATCGTAATTATCATCAATAAAGAAGAGCCATATTGCACAGATTTTGATTCGATCCAAATATACCTGACATCAGTTCAGTCAGCGAGGACGCAGATGAACTCGAATTCAGCCGCTGCATATCCGTTGCGACCTTTCGCTATTCATTTATGATCAGTTCCGTGAACAGCAATTCGCAGCAATGTCTGCTGCGGGTGGCAAGACCGATGTGTAAACCTTATAGTTGCTCCAAGTTCATTTAGAATTTATCAATATTCACTTTGACTATTTTTTGATACAATGAATAGAATTGTCTAGGGCTACTACGAATTCTATTGAATTCATACAAAAGTACATATGTTACAGGAAAAAGGAATGATCCACAACCCCACAAAGTCCGTCCGTCCGTCCGTCAGTCCGTGTGTCCGTAGGAACGCCTAGATCTTGGCGGGGCGGTTAGAACATAAGTACATATATACAAAAACAAGTAGGAACGCTGTAGTCGAGATTTCTGGACAACGAGATACCTCTTTTCTTTATGAACCATTTCTTTGATTTTATTTTTTTTTTCAAATAATTCACCAAATTTTCGTTTGTTGACATCCAAAAAATCAGCAGGTGCACACATACACACACTACTGTATGTATACACAACGAACGAATTGAAGTCAAAGAAGAGACGGATGACGTCACCCCAGCATGTGCGGCTTGCCGTTGCCTAGGGAAGGGGTGGTTAAAACTTTAATTGTCCATATCTTCTATATTTATTGTCCGATCCGTACGTAATTGTGCACGTACGTGTCTTACGATCAGTGGACTTATTGGACTGAAAATTATGCCTCAAACTTTTACCATTTCGAAGATATCGATTTTTTTGCAAATACGAGGGCGGAAAGGGGCGTGGCAAACATCCAAGAATGACATTATCTGCGCAATAGTTAAGCGGATATTTTGCAAAAAGAAATAGGTCTCTAGCTCTTATTTTGTCCAAGTTATCGAAGAAAATTCAAATACAGTTTTATGCAAATACGAAGGCGGAAAGTGGCGTGGCAAAAATTTGAAATAAACTTGATCTGCCTGCAACAATAACACACCAAAAGCAAAAAGATAGAGGTCTATCTCTTACCATCTCCGAGAACGAGGTGTTCATACATACAGACGGACGGACAGACGGACAGACGGACGGACGGACAGACGGACGGACGGACAGACGGACATGGCTAAATCGACTCGGCTGTTGATGCTGATCAAGAATATATATACTTTATGGGGTCGGAGATGTCTCTTTCTCCCTGTTACATACATTTGCACAAAGTTTATATACCATTTGTACCTTAAGGTACATGGTATAAAAAGTAGAAACGCTGTAGTCGAGATTTCTCGACAACGATATATCATGTTCTCGTACCTCTTTTCTCTAT
This sequence comes from Drosophila ironensis, assembly GCA_021223825.1. Classification (NCBI taxonomy): domain Eukaryota; kingdom Metazoa; phylum Arthropoda; class Insecta; order Diptera; family Drosophilidae; genus Drosophila; species Drosophila ironensis. Next base: position 707,892 of record JAJJHQ010010118.1, on the reverse strand, counting down.
TTACCACGGGTTTTTATACCATGTACCTAAAGGTACAAATGCTATAGTAATTTTGTGTAACAGGCAGAAGGAGATGTCTCCGACCCCCTAAAGTTAATACATTCTTGATCAGCCTCAACATCCGAGTCGACCTCCGTCTGTCTGTCTGTATGTCTGTCCATCTGTATGTATGAACACGTCGTTCTCCAAGATGGTAAGAGCTACAGGTGTAATTATTTTTGTTTAGATCCGCGCCGAAATTGATGGCACCAAGGAACCACTGCTGTGGCAACTTAACTTTTTCTGCGGTCACAGGAATTAACCGGAAGTGCATTAGGCTCGATTTTATTAATATTGCTGCTCCTTCTTTGGCATTACCCATACTGGGGTTGTTCGCAGGGTCGGTCTCATAGCCATACAGTTTCGGCGCTCTTTGGCCGCGGCAGTGTGCCTCGCTGAGCAGAACAAAGCTTCTCAGCTCGAGCAGCTTTGTGGATACACCATTGGCGTTCCATGCTAGAATCCTCAACGGATTGCAGTGAGCAAATTAAAATGAAGGATTTTCCCCTGCTGCTGTACCTGTTGTTGCTGCTGCTTCATCATTAGCATCATTAATTCAAGCTGCTTTTCCTGAACTGATCGGAGGGCGTTCATGTTGTTAAATGCTCCTGCAGAAGCCTTCTCGAATGAGTGCGCTGCTACTCCCGCCTTGCAACTGCTGCCCAACATTATGTTTACATAATGTTTACATAATGCCCAACATTATGTGTTTAGTGCAGCCCGAGTAGTTAGCCGGGTTCTCCGCTCCGCAGTTGCAGCATGTACATGGCTGCTCACGTGGTCTGGTGCAGTCTTTGGATTGATGCTGACCAGCACAGATCAAACAGATGTATGACCTATGACAGTATCTAGCCGAATGTCCGGACTGTTGGCAGCGACGACATGGCAATATGGCAATGCTATGGTGTAGGCCTTTGACACAGACCCGGTACGGTCTGTCCCCTTTGAGCTGGTAACAATGATATTAGTGGTTTCCGTCATCTAGCCAGTTGGTCACACCTCGGAACGTGGCAGCGTCGGCCGCGTAAAGGCTTAGAACACCACCCATTGAAGCTCTCGCTTCAATCTTCTTTACATCAAAAATGATACCAATCTTAGACATCAACAGACTGATGTATCTAGCTCTTATTTTGTCCAAGTAATCGAAGAAAATACAGTTTTATGCAAACCACGAAGGCGGAAAGGGGCTTGGCAATAAACTCGACCTGCGTACACATATAACGGACCTAAAGCAAAAAGAATTACACCTCTAGCTCTTACCATATCTCCAAAATGGTTAAAGCTAAAGATATAATTTTATGTCTGCTAAATCTGCCAATCGCCAAACACGTGCACGCAAAATTACGTTCAGAGCGGACAATAAATATAGAAGATGACCAATTAAAGTTTTACCCACCCCTTTCCACGGCAACGGCAGTAGCAGCAGCAACAAGAACAGCGCGGAGACTAAAAAAAACACAAAAATCCTGCCAAATTGGAATTCTTTTTCCATTACATTAACTCCATTTCTTTCAGGTCGGCGCAACGTTGTGCTAGTTTTATTATTTTAACAATATCAACGGATGAGTGAGTTCAACTATCCAGGGAAGTGTAATATATCTAATTGCGTTTGTTTGTGTAATGGATGTTGGAAGTGTCAAATTGGAGTTTTGGGTGTTTAAAAGTGTGATATCCGAGTTGTCGGAGTTTGACGTGGATCAGGCCCCATCATTAAGGCGATAGGTCTTCGTTTTGTCTTGGGTCCTCTGCCTTTTGGCGCAGGGTTCTTCCTTCTCGGGCTTGCCATGGCATCGCTTCGAACCTTTTGGCGAGTGCTCATCTTCATCTTGCGGCGGAAGGCTTGGAACCTCTTCAAAATCTGATCCGCTAGACGAATCTAGATCTTGATTTGTAGATGCGCTGATGATTGGTCCTTGAGCTGCGAAAATGGAGAAGATTTCGTTCTCCACCTGGGGCACCACGGGGCCGAGAGCCGCGGAAGTCGTCTGGTGAACCGAGTTGGTCTCCACTTTTACTATATTTGCACAAGGCAAAATCGGGCCGAGAGTCGCGGAGGGCAACTGAGGCGCCATGTCTTGTCCAGTTTCGGCCTTGGCCAGCATCTCATTGGGCTGGGTTGCTTCTAGGGAAAGGGAGTCAGACTTGGCCTGTTCGTTGTTGGGCATATAGGCCATCTTGTGATGCTTACCCGTTTTCTCCAGCTCGGCTTCCTGGGCTACCTCAGCTGGCTTCTCCAATGTCTTTCCGGCTGTGGTTGTTTCCTGTGGTAGCTCCTTCTCGGCTGTGGCCTCATCAGTATTTTCCACAGCGTCAAACTTAATCACGCTCTGCACTTCCAGCGTAGCCACATATGCATCCTCCACACTGGATTGGATAGCATCCTGGTTCTCTCCTTTTTCCATTTTAAGGTTTTAAAAATTTTTGAAACTTTGTAAATTATTAAAATTTTCAAAATTTTTATTTTTTGGTTTTTTTCTCAGGTTATTTTTTTTTTGAGGTATTTAGCTCTGAAGCACAATTAAAAGTGAAAAAATAAGGGCAATGTGAAACAGTATCAAATTGACACTTTGTCACAGCAAGAGTTGATTGCCTTTTTTTACACTGGCTGTTTTGTTTTGTATTCAAAAAACACTAAGCTTTAAAAATCCTAAGCGTTTTTTCCAACACCGGTCACAAACATGCGTTATCAAATACGGTTTTGACTTTAAAGCTGTATAGACTTTTTAAGCTACCAAAAATTAAGCATTTCCTATTTGTCTCGGTTTTTCTTGTTATTGGTATTTGCGATTGCAATAAATTAAGGAAAAAAATGCCGTTGCCTAGGGAAGGGGTGGGTAAAACTATAACTTCTCATATCTTCTATATTTATTGTCCGATCCGTACATCGTGTTTGACGATCAGTGCACTTATCGGACTGAAAATCAACATCTATCTATAATAGATAGAGAGAAACTACATTCTAAATCTAGGAATACCAGTTCAGCACAAGTTTATTTTAAAAATCGGCTACCTCCCTCCGCAGCCCCGCAAACCGCGAAATTCAGTGACATCAACAATTTTAGCTCTATAGGCACTAATTTTGAAAAGTATATTTATAGTCGAGACACTCGACTATAATCGTTCTTACTTGTTCCTGTTACATATGTACTTTTGTATGAGTTCAATAGAATTCGTAGTAGCCCTAGACAATTCTATTCATTGTATCAAAAAATAGTCAAAGTGAATATTGATAAATTCTAGATGAACTTGGAGCAACTATAAGGTTTACACATCGGTCTTGCCACCCGCAGCAGACATTACTGCGAATTGCTGTTCACGGAAGTGATCATAAATGAATAGCGAAAGGTCGCAACGGATATGCAGCGGCTGAATTCGAGTTCATCTGCGTCCTCGCTGACTGAGAACTGATCTGTCAGGTATATTTGGATCGGATCAAAATCTGTGCAATATGGCTCTTCTTTATTGATGATAATTACGATGTATCCCCGGTCCTCTTTCATAGGGTGGGCTACCCTCGCCTGCGAAGCATCGCCCTACGCAAGGATCTCGGATTTTGTTGTCCTCTGCAGTTGCCATCGTGGAACAGGAGTACTTCTTGCTTGTTTTGCTCGGGCAATAACTTCCTGCGAGGTGGAAATGCAGTTGCCACAGGCATCTTGCAAAGGCTGGGCAACATTAGACCTTCTGCTTGGCATGAGATTGCCCATGTTGTCATTAACTTCCATATCAGTGACTGTCGGCTTGAAAGGACGGGATACAATCGTCATTTGACTCAGCAAAGGATCGTCGTTTGGATCAACGTCAACTTCCATATCCATGTCTGTTGGCCTGAGCTGCTGGTTCACCATGTCATAGGTACTTAATCAGGCCATTTTGAATATTACTTGATTTCCGGCAAAGATCACGATTTTCGGTTCCTTGTCAGTCTTCTTGACAATTTGTTTTAGCACTTGGAAGCGATTTTGGCCATCACAAACTCATTTTCCAAGTTCTCGCCTAAGAACTCGAGCCACAGATGCACGGCTGATCCTTTCAATCAGCTTATTACCTTCAGTTGCTCCGAAAATGCGTCGCAAACCTTTGATAAGGATTAACCTTTAACCTTTAAGGGTTAAAACCGAAACATCGTCTAAGAGCCTAACCACAGGAATGCGACTCATTTTCGGAGCATCGGCAAGGAATACGCTGCTTTAGAGGATCAGCCGTGTATCTGCACCTCGAGTTCATGGGCGAGGCCTTGGCAAACGAGGTTGTGATGGCCAAAATCGCTTCCAAGTGCGAGAAAATTATCAAGGAAATTGACAAGGAGCCGGAAATCGTGATCTTTGCCGGAAATCAAGTAGTATTGAAAATGGCCTAATTCAGTACTTACCTATGGCATGGTGAACCAGCAGCTGAGGCCAACAGACATAGACATGGATGTTTACTTTGATCTAAATGACGATCCTTTGCTGAGTCAAATGACGATTGTAACCCGTCCTTCCAAGCCGACAGTCACTGATATGGAAGTTGATGCAGATGACAAAATGGGCAATCTCATGCCAAGCAGAAGGTCTAATGTTGCCCAGCCTTTGCAAGATGCCTGTGGCAACTGCAGTTCCACCTCGCAGGAAGTTATTGCCCGAGCAAAACGAGCAAGAAGTACTCCTGTTCCACGATGGCAACTGCAGAGGACAACAAAATCCGAGATCCTTGCGTAGGGCGATGCTTCGCAGGCGAGGGTAGCCCACCCTATGAAAGAGGACCGGGGATACATCGTAATTATCATCAATAAAGAAGAGCCATATTGCACAGATTTTGATTCGATCCAAATATACCTGACATCAGTTCAGTCAGCGAGGACGCAGATGAACTCGAATTCAGCCGCTGCATATCCGTTGCGACCTTTCGCTATTCATTTATGATCACTTCCGTGAACAGCAATTCGCAGTAATGTCTGCTGCGGGTGGCAAGACCGATGTGTAAACCTTATAGTTGCTCCAAGTTCATCTAGAATTTATCAATATTCACTTTGACTATTTTTTGATACAATGAATAGAATTGTCTAGGGCTACTACGAATTCTATTGAACTCATACACAAGTACATAGTATGTAACAGGAAAAAGTAAGAACGATTATAGTCGAGTGTCTCGACTATAAATATACTTTTCAAAATTAGTGCCTATAGAGCTAAAATTGTTGATGTCACTGAATTTCGCGGTTTGCGGGGCTGCGGAGGGAGGTAGCCGATTTTTAAAATAAACTTGTGCTGAACTGGTATTCCTAGATTTAGAATGTAGTTTCTCTCTATCTATTATAGATAGATGTTGATTTTCAGTCCGATAAGTGCACTGATCGTCAAACACGATGTACGGATCGGACAATAAATATAGAAGATATGAGAAGTTATAGTTTTATAGTTTTACCCACCCCTTCCCTAGGCAACGGCATTTTTTTCCTTAATTTATTGCAATCGCAAATACCAATAACAAGAAAAACCGAGACAAATAGGAAATGCTTAATTTTTGGTAGCTTAAAAAGTCTATACAGCTTTAAAGTCAAAACCGTATTTGATAACGCATGTTTGTGACCGGTGTTGGAAAAAACGCTTAGGATTTTTAAAGCTTAGTGTTTTTTGAATACAAAACAAAACAGCCAGTGTAAAAAAAGGCAATCAACTCTTGCTGTGACAAAGTGTCAATTTGATACTGTTTCACATTGCCCTTATTTTTTCACTTTTAATTGTGCTTCAGAGCTAAATACCTCAAAAAAAAAATAACCTGAGAAAAAAACCAAAAAATAAAAATTTTGAAAATTTTAATAATTTACAAAGTTTCAAAAATTTTTAAAACCTTAAAATGGAAAAAGGAGAGAACCAGGATGCTATCCAATCCAGTGTGGAGGATGCAAATGTGGCTACGCTGGAAGTGCAGAGCGTGATTAAGTTTGATGCTGTGGAAAATACTGATGAGGCCACAGCCGAGAAGGAGCTACCACAGGAAACAACCACAGCCGGAAAGACATTGGAGAAGCCAGCTGAGGTAGCCCAGGAAGCCGAGCTGGAGAAAACGGGTAAGCATCACAAGATGGCCTATATGCCCAACAACGAACAGGCCAAGTCTGACTCCCTTTCCCTAGAAGCAACCCAGCCCAATGAGATGCTGGCCAAGGCCGAAACTGGACAAGACATGGCGCCTCAGTTGCCCTCCGCGACTCTCGGCCCGATTTTGCCTTGTGCAAATATAGTAAAAGTGGAGACCAACTCGGTTCACCAGACGACTTCCGCGGCTCTCGGCCCCGTGGTGCCCCAGGTGGAGAACGAAATCTTCTCCATTTTCGCAGCTCAAGGACCAATCATCAGCGCATCTACAAATCAAGATCTAGATTCGTCTAGCGGATCAGATTTTGAAGAGGTTCCAAGCCTTCCGCCGCAAGATGAAGATGAGCACTCGCCAAAAGGTTCGAAGCGATGCCATGGCAAGGCCGAGAAGGAAGAACCCTGCGCCAAAAAGCAGAGGACCCAAGACAAAACGAAGACCTATCGCCTTAATGATGGGGCCTGATCCACGTCAAACTCCGACAACTCGGATATCACACTTTTAAACACCCAAAACTCCAATTTGACACTTCCAACATCCATTACACAAACAAACGCAATTAGATATATTACACTTCCCTGGATAGTTGAACTCACTCATCCGTTGATATTGTTAAAATAATAAAACTAGCAAAACGTTGCGCCGACCTGAAAGAAATGGAGTTGATGTAATGGAAAAAGAATCCCAATTTGAATAACAGCTGCGTTTTGGCAGGATTTTTGTGTTTTTTCAGTTTCCGCGCTGTGACTTGAGGCCATGACTTGATTGGGATTGCCCAAACGGGCACAGAAAAGACTCTTGCCTATCTGCTTCCAGGGCTGATACACACCGAGTACCAGAGCGTACCACGCGGCCAGAGGGTTGGCCCAAACGTTTTGATCTTGGCGCCCACTCGGGAGCTGCAGAACGAAATGGAGGTAGAGAAGTACCCATTCCGCAACATGAAGGCGGTGTGCATCTATGGTGGCGGAAATAGACGGGACCAAATATCTGACGTGGAGCGTGGAGTAAATATAATTATATGTACACCGGGACGACTAAATGACCTTGTGCAAGCCAAGGTGATCGATCTGCGCAGCATCACCTACCTGGTGCTGGACGAATCGGATCGCATGCTGGACATGGGTTTCGAGCCTCAAATACATAAGATTTTGGTGGACATACGTCCAGATAAACAAACCATTAGGACATCGGCTACTTGGCCGCCGGGAGTGCGCTGTTTGGCCGAGAGCTACGTACTACACGTACTACTCTACACCACCGGTGCTATGAGAACGACGCCAACAAGGGCACTGGAAATACTTCTGGGAATAAACCCACCAGATATCCAACCGCTCCTAATGGCAAACAAGTAGAAACGCTGTAGTCTCTTCCCCAGCATATTCCAGGCGAAAGTCTTCGCCATAAGGGAAGCTGCAGAGGAGGCCCAGAGGATGGGCCTACAATCGAAAGCCCTAAGGTCCAAAACGTTCGTGGCAAGCAGGGAAGCACTAGATCTCTTAAGCACCCGCGAAGACTAACCCGCAGAGACTCCCAGCCACCAAGGATTTGAGGGCAACGAAATGGCAGACCAACTGGCAAAACTAGGAGCGCTACCAATCTCGCTACGCACCCTACACTCCAAAATGGAGGCTTAACGGTTATCATGAAACGAAAGCGATCCATGAATGCACTTCTGGCCTATAGAATACTGTACAGTAGTATGTTAAGTACTCATAAGTACTCATACTACTGTACATAACTGTCATGCTACAAATGAATACATCCATGCAGAAGTCTATTTGCGGTAAATTTTTGTGTACTGTACGGTAGTATGTTAAGTACTCATAAGTACTCATAATACTGTACTTAACTGTCATGCTACAAATGAATACATCCATGCAGAAGTCTATTTGCGGTAAATTTTTGTGGTCGATTTTGTTGTTAGTATATCAAATGGATTTTGGTTCGTTGATGAATGAATGTTCTGATTATTTTCTTGTGCGACTCTTAATAAAATTAGGCTGTTAAATTAAATTATTTTGTATGCATCGAGCTAATTCAGTTAGTGCCGAATTAGCCCTTTCAACCTGTCCGTTTGAGGTACTGTACCTCGGGTCTGTGTGGTGTAAACTTAAGCCACATCTTTGTGCAAAAATTGGTCCGAGGAAAAGCTCGGTTCGTTATTAAGGCCTGGGAATATTGTTGTATACTTTATTTTTGATTTGTTTAACTTCCAAAATATGCGTCAATTCAAGTTATAAAAGTAAGACTTTGAGTTTAATATATGTACATACATACATATATCAACGTGTAAGTGTTCGCCTTCCTCAGTTGGGATTGGAGTTTTTTCAATTGGAATTTTAATGGAGTGTCTGTTGTATTTATTCCCATTGCAGAAAATGCAATTTTTTATGTAAGTTTTCTAACCCGTTAAACACAGCCGCTAATAGAATTAATAAACATTTTTTTTAATTTCAATAACAACAATAGTGCCAAAGAGTATCTATACATAAAGTAACAATTTTTGGACGGCCCTTTTTGTTTGTTTTGGCGATCAGCTGTTGTGGATGTTGTGTTGAAATGCGCGAGGCAACCAAGATAGTCGGAGCGCCTGTAAGCAAGCCGAGCGTTGGAAGCGTCCAGCTAATGGCTGCGAATCGAACCTCGGCGCACAATTTGAAACCTAAGATTGTTCCCTACTTTTAAATATTATGTTTGATTATTTTGAAACTGCTACTCTCTCTGTCAAGTTCCTTAAAGAAATTGTATTTTTTATTGCGTATCCCGGGGTTTCGTTAGTCACAGTGATGCCTAGCTTATTTTTTCCAATATTTGTATAGTATGTAACATTATAATAGTAAAATATAATGATAAAATCATGTTTTTATGATTAAATAATTTTTACATTAAAATATGATTTAGGTGAATATATTTAATTATATGTAATATATTTAATTATACTTATGCAAGCGAATTCTTAAGCCCTTAAGCTACATTACAAATAATTTAAATTATTTAAAATTATTTAACAATATTCTCCTCCCATTGGCACTTAGTTGGATTTCTCGTTCGCCGATCCAATTGCACCGTTTTCA
>JAJJHQ010010118.1:664871-697604 GCA_021223825.1 Drosophila ironensis | reverse complement strand
TTCTCCTCCCATTGGCACTTAGTTGGATTTCTCGTTCGCCGATCCAATTGCACCGTTTTCACGGCGAATATTGCATCATTTTTTCGGCGAATTGGGCGATGCCTCTTAGTGCCTTTTAAAATCAGCGCTATGCACGGGCGATTTTGTTGCTGGCTGCTCCTAGAGGTTGCAAACGACTCTAACTGAAGCAAAAGTCTGGCATCTGCCAGATAGGCCGTTTTAAAATAATCAAATAACATCTTTCAATGTAGGGAAATATGCATCAACTTAGGTTTCAAATTGTGCGCCGAGGTGAGATTCGCAATTTGCAGCCATTAGCTGGACGCTTCCAACGCTCGGCTTGCTTACGGCCGCTTCGACCTATCTCGGTTGCCTCGCGCATTTCAACACAACATCCACACCAGCTGATCGACAAAATGTACAAAAGGACCCGTCCAAAAAATTCGACCTCTATACAGAGACTTTTGTATAGAAACTTTTTGATAGCAGCCGAGATCGGTCGACCTTTTAAATAAGACGCGTCAATAGAGCTAAGTGAACTATTTTAAGTGTCTATTTAAGTGTGAAGTGATTAAACGTTTAACACCAAATTCAACCCCCAACAATAAACATAAATGGATTTTCCTCTAAGTTTGTGGGCCAGTAATATAATCTATTAATTTGTTTATAATTTTCGTCGAGTCCCGTATGTGAGTCTTCTCTATTATTATGGCTTTGTCTTCGTAATATTCTGGCTTACAAAAATACTCTTTGTAAGTAGGAATTTATTGGTAAAATTACTTTTTATGGGATTTGGAGATGATATAATTCCTCTAAAGTGTAATGAATTGCTGCGGTTATGTTTGCTGGAAGATACTCTCGTAAGATAGATATTGGATTATCTACTGATATGTCTTGTCCTGTCAAAAACTTGCAGTGCCTCATGAATTGTATAAAATAAATGAATTATAGTGGAATTAGTGATGGGGGGTCCCTCGCTGCTCTTCTGCTTGGAGGGGTGTTTGGTTGAAGCGCTACTATTAAATTTTGTTAACTTATACATCCCCGTTCTTAATAACAGTTGTATAAACTTATTTACGGGTCTATTGTATTACCTTTTTTTATTCTGGATAATGCGTCGGCAACTAAACTTGTTGTCCCGGGCTTATATATTATTTTTGGAGTACAACTTTCTATGAAAGAGTACCATCGCTTCATTTCAAACAGCTTAACTTGTAAAAGACAAGGATTGATTATCCGTTTGTATTTCTACCCCAACTAGTCGATATAACTAATTTCGAAGATTTTTTCATGGATCATACTATAGCCAATAATTCTTTTTTATTTGTTGCATATAGTTGCTCGGTTTTATTTAATGTTTTTGATATGATGGGGATAGGTTTATTGTCTTCTGATAATACTGTCCCGACAGCAATGTCTGATGCGAATTTTTGCATCGGTAACAGTCAGTGAGGCCTAAAAAACTTCGCAATATTCTAATAGTTTTTTGGAATGGGATATTTTGAAGTAGTGAACATTTTTTTGGATCGGTTTTAAATACATTATGAGAAACAATGAAATCCAGAAAATCGGTTTTTAATCGAATGAAATTTTCATATTAGCACTTTGTAAAATGTTAATTATTTGAATTAGATCAGTGTAATGTTGATCAGTTGTACTACAAAAAATGATTATACCATCCATATAGTAAAATGTTTATTATTTTGTATGAGTCGAACTAATGTCCCGTCAGATGACTAAGGACAACGATGTGCTGCCCTTTGTATACAAAAGGGCTTGGAATGCTTATAGTTTGGGAGCGAAATCGCCCACTTGGCATATTGATTGTATACAATTGTTTGAGAATAAGGCTGACACTCAGAATTGTTTATTGAAGAATAAACAATTGTTTAATGATTGCTTGTTATTGAGAAGCGGCATCGCCTGCGCCGGATGTGGAGTGTTTACATTGATTCAGCGTGGGATCGCCTACTCTGCATGTTCTTATTTCTTGGAACTAAACTGAATATGTGAATATGTCACCTCCCTCCCCATTCAAAAGGGTTGCAAATATATTCCTATGCCCTGCGCATAGGAATATTTGAGCAGATATTTGTCCAGTGGTGTCATGTGTAACATTGTTTCTATCTTGCTTACTTTTATTTCTTCATCATCGGATGAATTGATATATTTATTTATTTAATTATTGTCTTATGTTTTTAGCGTATTGAGTTGTAATTCCTTCAATTTATTCTGCTTCAAGGTATCGCTTTAGACTCTAGATGGTTGAGAATATTGTGGGTATCTTGGTCGATATTGGGCTTGGGTATTTGTACTGAATTTGTGGGATTTCGAATTCTGAGTAAGGTTTGAATTTTAATTACGGTCTTCTTCATTTTAAGTCAGTGATATTGTGATGAACCAAAATGGTAAATAGTTGTGTTGGTCATTTTGTTATCAATATTTTAATCGAGTCTTTAATAGCTTGTACATAAATAAGATCTGTTTGGTTACCTTCTAGGCGCAGTTTCGAAATTAGGAGTTGACGTCGTCTTTCTGCTTCTTCGCAGAATGTCCTCAGATTTCCCTTATAAGGTGTCTCCTTGAAGTTCTCCAGTAGCTTGTAATTTGGTGTCTGGCGTTAAAGTCTCGGGAGGCCCAATGATCGCGTTACGTGTCCGTCTAAGTTTCGTTCGATGGCTCCAGATAGACTCCTCTGTTGTCATTATTTTGGTAGAGTGAAATTACATAGTCCACTCTGCTACTGAAGGTTTAAAGGGTTTCTGGATCACCCTTAAATGGCAAGGTGGTTGTCGTTTAGCGCAACGATTTGGGGTAAAGTTGTAATTTCGTTGTTAAAATAAAAATTCACTTATTAAAGTTTTTGCTTAATTTTCTTAAAATTTTATATAATGCTTTTGGACTTATTTTTCTGCTTATCCACTTTTTGTTGGACAACCGAATTGGAATTATAATCCATGTATACTTTTTGTATCCTACCGACTGCGCCAGTTAAATGTTTATTATTTTTTATGAGTCGCACTAAGGTCCCGTATTTATCTCTCCTCGTATGGCTGAAGGTGTAAAGGGTTTCTGGATCACCCATAAATTGCATGATGTCCTTTAGTTGTCGACGAGCTTTATCAAGGTGGTTGTCGTTAAGCGCAATGATTTGGGGTGCGGCGACAACTGATTGCGACATTGTTACTGTAAAGTTGTAATTTCGTTGTTTAAATAAAAATGTTACTTTATTTTTATTTCACTTATTTAAGTTTCTATGTTTGTTTTACTTAATTTTCTTAAAATTTTACTTACTTTGGACTTATTTTTCTGCTTATCCACTTTTTGTTGGACAACCGAATTAGAATTATAATCCATGTATACTTTTTCTATCCTACCGACTACGCCAGTTAAATGTTTATTATTTTTAATGAGTCGCACTAAATTCCCGTATTTATCTCTCCTCGTATGGCTGTCCTAAATGGAATTTTTCGCAATTTGGTTAAAACCCATACTATATTTTAAATCAAGATTTTCTAAATAAGCGACATAATTTGGGGTTAATGGATTAACTGGGAAGATTCAGATTTTGGTCGACAGGTTTTGTCAAAGTTACAAGTCAACGAAAATAACCTATTGAAAGAACACCAACAAGTAAACCTGGTATACGTAGGAAGCTCAATTTAACAAACTTCCGAACCCCCAGTGGTGTTGCAAAAATAATAAAGATGAAGTTTCCACCGGATGCGATATGTCCTCGGGGCTAGGAAGCCGATATTTGTATATTAATATTATTAATTACATTCTCGTTATGCTTTTTTGTTCCCTTTTTTACTTTTTTTTTTTACGGATCTTTCATCGCAGGATTTTTGAATCCCAAGCTTTTTTCACTTCTCTCTACAAATAAAAATTCCGAATTGGAATTATAATCCAAATTTAAGAGTTTTTATATGTGTCGCGTAATTTCTAGAACTGAATTATGCAATTTAATTTATTTTTCACTCGAGGTTCTTTTTCTCGAATACTTTTTGTATCCTACCGACTGCGCCAGTAAAATATTTATTATTTTTTATGAGTCGCACTAAGGTCCCGTCACTGATACGGAATATCACTACTTGTATTTACTATTTCTTCTCGTATGTCTGTCCTAAACGCAATTTTTTTGGGAAGATTCAGATTTTGACCGACTGGTTTTGTCAAAATTACAAGTCAACGAAAATAACCTATAGAAAGAACACTAATAAGTAAACCTGGTATACGTAGGAAGCTCAATTTAACATACTTCCGAACCCCCGGTGGTGTTGCAAAAATAATAAAGATGAAGCTTCCACCGGATGCGATATTATTTTTCAGTCTTCTCGATTTTTAATATCTATAGTTGCCCCAATTTTTCTAAAAAGATTAAATCCAATTAGAAGATCGAATTCGAATCCCTCGATTTCTTATATTATATGTCTGATTCCAAATATGTTTAATAATAGAAACCCATTGGTAACTCATTTTTTGGTCTAATTGGAATTTGAAATGATTGTTCAACATCCCTTGGCTCGACGGGTTGTTGTCTTCGGCTGTTTTTTTATTATTATTCTGTCATTTCTTCGGAATCGGTGGTTCTATGGGGTTTGCTTGACTAAATCGTAAGTTGTTTCCCAGATATTTATTTCATATATAAAATCTGCATACTTGTTTGGGGTTGAATGAAAAAAAAAATGTATTATTTTATTTTATTTTTGTGTTGAACCTTCAATCATTTAATACAAGACACTCAGTTCACTTAGAAAAAAAAATTTTTTTATTATTAATATTTTATTTGCAATCTGTCATATGACAATCAGCTAATTTTCTTAATATTAACAAGAGTAAAATTAGTATCGTTCCAATGAACTTAACTAATATCTTTTATATACAGTTATACAATTATACAATTATATACAGTTAACAATTATTTACATTTTTCCTTAAAATCTATTTCATCTAATTGGGTCGACCGATCTCGGCTCCCACTCCTTGGTCTCCAAATTTTATCCGAACAACCTCGGTCAGAGGCTATTCCTTGATTGAGAATACCATTGAGAGGAAACCGCTAAAAAGTTGTACTGGCTTGGAAAATAAAATTAGTTTATTTTCTAAATAGCCTATTAAAATCATTGAATCATTGAAATCATTTGAAGATTTATTTTGGATAAAGCTAATCCAACACAGAAACCATATTTATATTGGATAAATCTTCCAAAATAAATCTTCCAATGCTGCAATGATATTGAATGATTTGAGTAAAAAATTTTGAGAATTTGCATTATATTGTCAACGTATTTATTATATTATGTATGTAAATATGGATATATTGATATTTTTTATAAAACCGAATAAATAAAGTGTTATATGAAAACTTGCGATAAGTATTGGTAAAAAAAAGTCACTGACTTATAGTTATGAATGTTAATTATAATATTTAAATTCCTTTAATAATAATATTTATATTACTTGTGTTTTGGCATTTAACATAAACCCTAAATGGGTCAAAGCTTTTTTAACTTTTTTAACTTTTTAGAGACTAAGAGAAAACTGCTAAACTTAATTAAGGATATCAATTCCCTATGCATTCATTGATTTCGACTGTTTTGGAGATTAAGAGATAACAAAACAACCTAAACAACCAAGTTAAATTGTTATACTGATTTTTTTTTTTTGAAAAAAACAAAGTTCGCGGTCACTGGCCGCTTTACAGCACCATTTAACAGTGATGACAGTTATCTGCGTGTTTACCACACTGGCAAACCGGGGCACAACAGAAATGTGAAAATGCTTGGAATGCTGAGACCGCTCTTCAAGCTGCCGCTTTTCTTCGTGGCGGCGGCCATCCTGGCCGGAATCTATCGCACCGAGATCGGCCAGCAACTGCGCCTCTACGCAAGCACCTACTTGGACCATCAATCCCCAGGAGACTCCGTGCCGGTGGAATTTGCAGCAAGCGACTCGAGCGGAGCGAAGCTTTTCACGGCCGCAGAGCTGGCAAATTTCGACGGCGAGGAGGGCCGGCCCATTTACCTGGCCCTGCTCGGCTCCGTGTTCGACGTGACGCGGGGTGTGAAGCACTACGGTCCCGGCTGCAGCTACAACTTCTTCGTGGGCCGCGACGCCTCCGCCTCGTTCATAACCGGCGAGTTTGAGGAATATGATGCCCAGACCGCCGACGATGTGCTCGCCCTGAAGCCGGACGACCTGATAGGGCTGGCCAACTGGCGTGACTTCTACCGCAAGGACTACGTCTTCAGGGGACTGCTGGTGGGCCGCTACTACGACGAGCAGGGCGCCCTCACCACATACCATCACAAGTTCGAGGCCCTGCTGGAGCAGGCGCAGGCGGCCAAGCTGCAGGCGGAGCAGCTGCGCAGCCGCTACCCGGGCTGCAACATCGAGTGGAGCGAGGCCAAGGGCACGCGCGTCTGGTGCACCACCAGCAGCGGCGACGGCAAGGAGCGCTCCTGGACGGGCCATCCGCGAAAGCTGTACAGCCGCGGCAACAAGAGCTTTCAGTGCGCCTGCGTGCCGGCCGAGGAGCTGGACGAGATCGATTCCGGAAGCCGGGCGGCCCACGGCGATGTCATGCTCAAGCCCTACGAGAACTGCGAGCCGCGGGCGCTCGAGTGCTTCTATAGGGTCTAGAGTCTAGAGGCTTAGGTCTAAGCGCCTTAGATCTAGTTCTGTAAATACCGAGCTTAACTTAGTTAAGGAAGGAAACAAAGGAAAGCCCAAACAAGCTTGTTAACACGAAATAAAGCATTCCACGCAGGCATCAATGTAAAATCCGATGAATACCCTTACAATATATACCTTAAAGAATGAACAAGAGAACAACGCAAAATATCAACAAAGAAGCAGAAACTAAAGCATTCCACACAGGCCTGAAAGATATGTATGTATGTATATCAGGAATATGCCAATATCTGGTATTTAATTCCATTCTATTTAATTTATACCCTCATATTAAGTGACATTGTTAGGGGGTTAACTTATAAGAGTCGAAAATACTTGTAAACCTTAAAGAATGTATAGTAAGCTTGGCAGGGGAAATGCTTAAATCCGTTTTTATAACTATAACTATATAAAAACTAAGATAATCAAGATAAGGATAAATTACCCAAAATGCGTGAAAGTTGGTCTGTCATTAGTTTAATGTTATGTTTGTCATGGAGATCAGATGTTATTAACTTATATTTGTCCCTTATAATTAAATATACATTCAAATATAATCTATTTTCCTTTTTTATTTTGCAGTAGGGGGTTCAAAAATAGGAACATAAGTAATTAAAAAAAAACATTAAAAATTAGTTCCAAACTTAACATATCGAGTGTTTGTCATTCAGTAGAAGCATAATTAATATTTCTTCAATGAGAATTAAATTTAATTACTTACTATGATAGATTAGTTTAGCACAAAACCCAATTAAAGGGCAACAAATATTTTTAAAATTTAAGTTAATAAAACGATCTTGCCAAACAGTTCTGTTAAGTTCCCCGCAGATTGCTGTTAAGTTTCCCACAGAGTGCTGTTACTTTTGCCACAGAGTGCTGTTAGGCCTTAACAGTGTGCTGTTGGGCGCACTGCCCACTTGTTTTGTTTACAACTGCCCCAATTGTTGTTATCTTTGTTATCGCCATGGCTCAGCCCGACCTTGCGGAGGAGGCACCCGGCCTGCTGTCCGCCACCGTTGTGGCCGGCCTCAAGAATCTGGGCACCCTCATCTCGCTTCCGTTGACCAAAATCCTGATTGCCAATGCCCTGAAGCTGACCCTGCATCCGGATGCCAGTGAGTGCTCCCCCAAGGGAATCCCCGGATACCCAGCATTCTAATCCATCTCTCTACCTCCCTCGCACCCGCAGCCATTGCCCCCGTGCCGGAGATCTATGCCACAAACGCGGGATGCGCCAAACAGAGCGAGTACGGAGTGGTCACCCTTTTAGCGGTGGCCACCAAGCACGCCTGGGACGGACACATGCTCCGCCAACAGCTGGAGCAGCTGTCCATGGACGGCCAGGCGGCGGAGGAGCTGGCGCGCGTGTACGAGGACAACCGCAAGGACCTGGTGCTGCGGCAACTGCAGCTGGGCCACAATTTTCCGCACATTACCGACGTCCAGTGGCGCATTGTCTGCGATGTGAAATCCTCGACGGCGGACAGCAGCACCGGCACGGCCAACTTCTCCATCAACCTGGGTCGCTTTCAGCCCAGCAGCGGGGAGCGCGTGACCGTCGTGGAGTTTGTTTGCAACGCCGAGGAGCTGCAATCGCTGATCAATCGCCTGAAGGAGATCGAGCGGCACTGCAACCTCATGGCAGTGTCCTAGAACTTCGTTCTGTAGTGCCACTGCATCGTTAGGGCTGTGGCTTATCGTGTTCTTTTTGGTTTTTCTTTGTGTAATGTCTCGTAGGTACAATAAATTTGCAATAGCTAATTATTAAAACGCATTGAAACCTGATGGCAGTGTCCTGAAGTTACGTATTAGAGCTCCACTGCAACCTTAAGGTTGTGGCCTAGAGATCCGCTGGTGTTTCTTGATGTAAAATCGCGTAGGTACAATGAATTCGCAAAGCTAAAAGTTAGAAAGTACTGAGGAACAGTATGTAAATTGGAAGCCGGTTTTGATATGGAGAAGCACTTATATGGATAGAGGCTATGTGGCAACATTGCAACCTCATGGCAGTGTCCTGAAGTTACGTATTAGAGCTCCACTGCAACCTTAAGGTTGTGGCCTAGAGATCCGCTGGTGTTTCTTGATGTAATATCGCGTAGGTACAATGGATTCGCATNTATCGTGTTCTTTTTGGTTTTTCTTTGTGTAATGTCTCGTAGGTACAATAAATTTGCAATAGCTAATTATTAAAACGCATTGAAACCTGATGGCAGTGTCCTGAAGTTACGTATTATAGCTCCACTGCAACCTTAAGGTTGTGGCCTAGAGATCCGCTGGTGTTTCTTGATGTAAAATCGCGTAGGTACTATGAATTCGCATAGCTAAAAGTTAGAAAGCACTGAGGAACAGTATGCAAATTGCAAGCCGGTTTTGATGGGGAGAAGCACTTATATGGATAGA
Organism: Drosophila ironensis; assembly: GCA_021223825.1. NCBI lineage: Eukaryota > Metazoa > Arthropoda > Insecta > Diptera > Drosophilidae > Drosophila > Drosophila ironensis. The sequence goes on along the minus strand of JAJJHQ010010118.1, from coordinate 688,529 downwards.
GGCTATGTGGCAACATTGCAACCTAATGGCAGTGTCCTGAAGTTACGTATTACAGCTCCACTGCAACCTTCAGGCTGTGGCCTAGAGATCTGCTGGGTTTCTTGATGAAATGTCGCGTAGGTACCATACGTGGAACAGGATGCAAATTGAAAGCCGGTTTTAACAAGGCTATGTGGCAACATTGCAACCTGATGTCCTAGAGATCCGCTGCGCAACATTATGCAAATTGCTAGCCCGTTTTGGCGGAGAGAAGCGCTTAAACATATAGACAGATAACAAGGCTATGCGGCATTATTGCAACCTGATGTCAATGTCCTGAACATATTAAAGCTCCCATGCAACCTTCAGGCTGTGGCCTAGAGATCCGCTTGTTTCTTGATGTAATTTCACGTAGGTACCATAAATTCGCATAGCTAAAAGTTAGAAAGCACTGAGGAACAGTATGCAAATTGCAAGCCGGTTTTAACAAGGCTATGTGGCAACATTGCAACCTGATGTCCTAGAGATCCGCTGGTGTTGTAATCGCATAGCTAAAGTTAGAAAGCACTGCGCAACATTATGCAAATTGCTAGCCGGTCTTGGCGGAGAGAAGCGCTTAAACATATAGACAGATAACAAGGCTATGCGGCATTATTGCAACCTGATGTCAATGTCCTGAACATATCAAAGCTCCCATGCAACCTTCAGGCTGTGGCCTAGAGATCCGCTTGTTTCTTGATGTAATTTCACGTAGGTACCATAAATTCGCATAGCTAAAAGTTAGAAAGCACTGAGGAACAGTATGCAAATTGCAAGCCGGTTTTAACGGGGAAAATCACTTATATAGATAGATAACAAGACTATGTGGCAACATTGCAACCTGATGGCAGTGTCCTAAAGTTACGTATTATAGCTTTACTGCAACATTAAAACTGTGGCTCTAGGCCACCGCATAGCTAAAAGTTAGAAGGCACGGAAAGACATTATGTGAATTTCAAGTCGGTTTTGTCGGGGAAAACAAAACTCGCTTAGCGTATATATTTCGCAGCTTTTATATAGATAGGTAACAAGGCTATGTAAGTTATATACAGTGTCGGAACAGAAAACCTTAACAGTTAACACAGTCATCATCACTAAAAGGCCCAAGTTAATCAAGTTGATTGGCTGCTGGACAACCGGATATCCAGAATTGCGGATATCCGGCCATGCGGCATGCCAGCTCACTCATCCTCTCTCCCGCTTCTCATTGCCCCGTTGGTACCCTGCTCCTCATCATCATTCTAATCCCCATCCCAATTCACATCATGAACTATGATTTATGTGTTGCTCATGATCAGAATGTGATTGGGTTGAACTTCTAGTTGACAAACCCCCTGAGCCTGGGTCATGGGCGGTCATTGCTGAGACAAATCGTGGAAGCCTGGATGCTCAGGCTGCAGTAGGAGCTCCAGCAGCTGTCCGTACTGGTTCGGGGCCGTGCAGTATATGGTGCCGGAGAAATGGGTGCGGTCGTTCTTCTCGGCGGCTATCACGGTGCAGTTGTTCCTCTGCGACAGCCGCATGTTGAGGCCTCTGAAGCGATGGTCCTGCTTGAACAGACTGGCCCCGTCCCTGGGCGTGAAGTAGGGACGGCCGCTGAACGGGTTCAGGAAGTCCGCCCAATAGCCCAGCGACAGCAAACGGTCGCACATGTCCCGGGCGGCCATCACAAACTGCAAGCGATTCGTGGATTAAGATTAAAGGCAATCGGTGGCTGTTAAAGCAGGCTTCTCACCTTGGCGGCGCCCATTTCGATGTCCCCCTCATAGCTGAGAATGAGCATGGTGATGGGTGAGTCCCGTTGGGCCACGGGCCGGACCGGAAAGAGCTCCACCAGCGATTCACGTATGAGAACCGGACAGGCGCAGCAGGCGAACTCGAGGCGCGACTTGTCCGCATTCGGCTCCCGGAAGAAGTTGACCAGCTGGGAGAGCGGGCCCAGGAGACCCAGGGTTGTGGTGCCGCCCTGCCAGGCGGGTCCCGTCGCGTTGGGCAAGAAGAATCTATTGCTTTTGGCCGCCGTCAGCTCCCAGTTGGGCTCGCTCTCGAGGCTGTTGAGGTCGTCGTCGAGGTCGTTGCGCGACTTGGAAACCGTCTTGAAGGGCTCTCCGGCATCCGAGGGCGGTCCATTGCGTTTCGAATAGTCGGCCCATTGGAGGCGTCCGCCCATGGAAGGGTTGTGATGGTGTTGGGGGTGCGAGTGCGTCTGTGGGCGTAGGAGCATGCCCCTGTGAAGGCTGCTGCTTAGTACACGGCTCAGGGCGCGCGACATTGTAATTATATCATAGGCTATGAGAGGCTGCGAATTGGCCATGAAAACAGTCACAACAGTGCGAGGGGGGGTTTTACGTGTATGCTTACCTGAAACTGCTACTGCTGCTGCCACTGCCCCTGCCACTGCTACTGCTACTGCTACTGCTGATGCTGCTGCTAATGCTAATGCTAATGCTACTGCTAGCAAAGGAGGAGAGACGAGTGGTGCTATATCTACGTACCTCTGCTTCCCGAAAAAACCTTAGAAATTTACGTAAAATTTTGTTTAGAGATTTTTTAAGACTGATTGATAAAGCGGAGCAGCTGTCGCTCCGTCAGTCACAGTTCACCACTTGTCACTGTAAGTGGCCGACCAGTGTTGGCAACGCAATACTAGATTGTTTTCGCTTTCAAAACAACAAATCGCCGGGAGCTTTTAAATTGCTCATTGCTAAGTTTGTATGTACCTAAAATAAAAAGAAATCAAAGATATGGTACAAAAAGGTCTACGCAATATTAAATTAATTGTTTATATATATATTTGTGTCATTATATATTTATTTTCATTATCGCCAGTTACAAATCACAAGTAACACCCTTAAAACGACATTTTAAGGGAATTAATAAGAAACATATAACAAATTGCAATAGTTATTTAAATTTTTATTTCATTAATTTCTAGTGCACAAGTATATGAAAGGTACCAAAGTTATGGGGGACAATAAGATGAAATTTATTATTACACAAAAAAACTTCATACAATTAATTAACTTTTTCAGACCGCAATACATATTGCTTAAACAGTAGTTTTATTATTACCCCAAAAGACAGATTGAAAAGTTTGAAATTAATCCGTAGAAAAATTTTTTTGAACAATAGGAAATTATTTATTAGCAAAAAAAACTGTCCAAACATAGGGCCCTTTGCCAGGAAGGTTTCAAGCAGAAGGCGGGCCACTTGAATCATCTGCTCCTGCCCCACACGCCGCAGGGCCCGACGTATGTAGGAGTGGGCGCTCCCTTGCCCCGACTGCCGGAGACCTTCCCACGAATAGTGTGCTGAGCCATCACCAGCACTATCATCGACACGTCAAGGACGAAACAGAGTCGGTCCTTCTGGCTGAGCCAACACCAGCAGAGGCATAAGGTAATCCTGCAACCGCAAGGAGAGCGGTCCCTCAAGTGAAACCTCTGCCAAAGACGTTCACCGCCTGAAGACGCACAAGAGAGTCCATGCATCTGCCCCCAACCGCTGCGGGTGCCCAAAAGGGAGCCACCAAATCAGGAGAGCTACGAAAAAACAGCTTTTAACAGCATAAAGTTTCGAATTTAATAAGCGAAAACCAGTGGATTTGCCAACACCCTTGGATTTTCGGAGGGATTCATTTGGGCAACAATCACAAATCACACAACATCCTTTAAAATCGTACACATTTATATTTATACTTTTTTTTTGAGCAGTTATCTCCTTGAACCGGTTCGCTTGCTCGGTGCTGACTTAGGGCGCTAATAATATCTATTACAATAGCACATAAATTATATCTTTTGTGTTTGCTTAAGGATTAGAGTTGATCGCCGGCCCACGTGTAAAAACTACAACGGAGCGGAGTCGAGTGGAGTTTCTCATTAGAATTACACAAACGTTACGTTCTTGGTTTTGGTTTGCAATAACATATCTCGTATATAGAATAGACTCTGCATGTTTTGGGTATCATTAATATACTATATATATATATTTAATCGTGTATCGCATATTTAGTGCTCAAGGTGTTTAGACTTAAGTACAGGCTATGGCATAGCTTGCTCTCCAGGTGCCGGGTGTGCTAAGTCTAGATAAGTTACAAATGCACAAGAAATGTTCGATAGCCAAGTGACTGACTGGTCAGGAACTTAAGAACTGAAGCGAATATCCTACAGATCCGATTGACCTGCTCTAAAATAGAGTTTCATAAATTCTTATTTACTTGAGATAGAAGCGAACAGAATGCTTTTGTGACATTTCGTGTGGGAATTGAATAACAAGTTAGTTGCAAAGGCATGCATGGCCTGCCCTCGAGTGCTGCTGCTTGGTGCTTGTTGGTTGTTGGTTGTTGAAGAAGACTTCAGTTGCTTTTGCAGTAGTGCGGTTAAATCTACAAATATATACTTGTATGCTTGGTATGATCTATTTTGGCGATCGCAGTTCAGTTTGTTCAGTGAGTGTTGGTTGTTCGTCCTAACTTTTTGGTGGCTGGTGTTTTGTTGGTTGGGTTTCCGAGTGTCTTGTTTGGCTTTCGCGACTTTCGCGGCCTTCGTGGCTGTCAGGTTGTCAGGCTGTCAGCGTTCGTTTCTTCTCTTAAAGCTATGGCTTGGAAATACGGTTACATTCAATTCAGTATTCAGATCGCCTGCAGCCGCTACACTTTCTATATATTAAGTTTCGTATATAATATATAACGTGTGTTTAATAAGAATCACAAAGATGAAATGACTTGCGTTTAGAGTCGGTCCGAGTATAAATAATTATAACAAAGCTGGGATATCTGTGCTCTGAGCATTGTACATAAAAAACACTACGGCAATATAGAAATAAGATTAATTACCAAATACGTAGTATATTATTAAGTGTATATGCAGGGATACGCGGACGCCCACGTTCTACGATAAATAAATATTAAAAATATACACTCGACAATTTAACCTTCAGCCTACGTTGGCCTTAGGTTTTTCATCTTTCACAACGTCCAGGCCTCCCCAAGGTTTTTCGTTCCATGTTACGCCTTAGTTTCCCACAGCGTTGGTCCCTGATGTTGATGGTGCATTTGCTGGTGGCTTCGGTCTTCTTATCTGCTCCGACTTTCGATACAGGAATCCGTAGTTGGACTCTTGTAGCGACGTAATCATTGTAAAGTTGTCTGCGGAGAGAACCAGTAAACATTAGTTCAAAAAAGTTTTCTCAAAGATCTAGAGTCTAGACACTTGTACGGACAAATGGACAACGCGGCATTTATGGGGGAAGAGGGACAAATATTCCTATTGTTTAAAGGGTAACCCACCGAAAGAAACGTATCCCAAGTTATCCGGGTCCATTGAGTAGAACAGCTCCTGTGCCTTTTGTTCGTTCAACTTTCCGCCAGCGTGTCGCACCAGACGCACAAAGCTTTCCCTGTCGATTTGCTGACTAGATTCGCTATAAATCTGTAAGAAAAATACAGGTATGAAATCAAATTCGGAGAAGGTATAACCAGAGGCATTACATTGACCAGCGCGCGTAGAAAGCTTATCAGGTTGGAGTTCTTAAACTTGCAGAAGAGTGAGCAGAGAAGGAAGCTCTTTAGGCTCACAGTGCCTCTCCGGCGCTAAAATTAGTATAGTTGTGAATCTATTTCAAAGAAGATCGTCTCTGGGCAGCACTCACGTGATCGAACAGGGCAAAGAGCTTGTGCAGATGGGGATCCCTGAGATCGATGTCCAGCAGCTTGCCAAAGGTGACAAAGTCCAAATTTTCCGAGTTCGCTATCTGCAGGTACCTCTCGCAAAGCTCCATGTCGCGCTGGCTCTCGAGCAAGCCCATCTGCTCAATTGTCCTCTCGATCTCGATAATGTCCCCGGGAAAGGGGATCTTCATGTCGCGGGCCCGGCTCATCACAATCACATCCTCAAACGAATAATCAGATGTTGGCACGCCCAGAGCACTTGAACAAAATACAAGAAGGAAATTATTTAAAAATCAAACAACTGTATACACTTCTATGCATTTGCCTGCCCATTTGCGTTTGTAATTTCGCGTTGCTGTGCCAAGTAATTTGCAAAATTGTATGCATTATTCACTAACAGCCGCTAAAGGCCTCAAGGTTTTGTTAATAATAGATTTGGGCATACATATGCAACGCTTCCCTAGACCACCAAGTATAAGAATAAGGTGTTAACAATTTGCAACCTGCTCTACAATTTCAAAGCCTTCCTAATCCTAATTGTAGCTCTTTATATTTATATACTTTGTCTTAAGAAAATATATTGTATAACAACGCGAAATTGCGCCTGTGATGATCTTGAATTGATAATACAGTCTACCTAATAATTCCAAAGGAATTACATGCAAAATGATATTTTATACGACCCTCCAAATCCCTACACTTGCTACACTGAATTCTTTTCAGTACCGGGTATCGGTACTCGTTTTCATAAAATATATAACATGGATGATATTTTTGAACTATTGAATTTATGCATAGAATCTACCTTATAACACTGTCTCTATCCATATTATATGCACCGGAATACAACTAATGTATAAAAGGGAACACCTCCATCTATTTTTAAAACTTACTTGGCCATCACCTCGCGCACATTATGGGCATACAGATTGGCATCAGCCACTTCCTCCGGCGAGGGCGTGTAAACCGGCAGATACTCGATCTCGCAGCGATTGTAGAATTGGGCCATTGTCAGCCAGAGCAACCGGAGTACTCCCGGTCCGTCCCAGGTCCAGGTGAAGGTGTCGTACTTGTTCGGATATTTGAGCAGCACCGGTTGCACGGGAACGCCCGGATAGAAGGCGCCCGGCTTGAACTTGATTAGGGCGGAGCGATTGGTGCAAGTGCCCTCGGCGAAGATCACCACCTGCGGCCAGTCGTCGGTGGAGCGGGCGCGGGCCACAATCTCCCGGATCGTGTTTTGCCTGGAGTTGGGATCCTCGCGCTGCACATAGATCGGCTGGGCGTAGTTGATGATCTTGCCGAGGAGCGGAATGTCCGCCGTCTCCCGCTTGGCCACTATCGAGGGCGGGCCCCTGGCCACGACCAGGATGGAGTCCACGTAGGAGGAGTGCGGAGCTACCACCAGAATGGGCGCCTCCTTGGCGCTTGCCGGGCAGCCTTTCATGGTCACGCTGTGAAAGGAACCGGAGGCGTATACCATGCGCATGGCCCGGGACGCAAGATACTGCACCTGCCTGTTTACACGAGCGGAATATTCATTTTCAGATGGAATAACTAATGAGTTGCAATAGCCATCGGGTCAGACTTACTTGCGCCAGCCGCTGAGGGGCTTCGCCTTGAGATCGTCGAGGGTCATTCCATAGAGGCCGACGTAGGCGAACATCCAGGCGGTGATCAGCGAGAGGACACAGCCCACCACCCGGATGGGCAGCAGCAGCACCGTCAGGGCATAGATCTGCAAAGCAAAGGAGATATGATGTCGGGCTTTATATCGAGTCGAAAATCATTCAAAAGGGCAGGGCAGGGCCGGGAACGCATTAGTTACCCCTCAAAGAGAGCTATAGCATTGTTATCGTGGCCAAATGTCATGGTTCAAAAATGTATTGTACAGGCACATAGAAACGATTGGCTATGCTTTATTTACATCTGAGCAATATAGCCTGAAACCGATCCAAAGACAAGTACAAATGCACTAGCACCAGAAGAAAAACGTGCTACTGATTTCCGTATTCATATCACATCGACAACAGGTCCTATCACAATGTCACATCGAAATATTCGCTATAATTTATGCGGGCAGACGCCACAAATCAATTTGGGCCCAAAACACGTCCATGTTAACAAACTAATCGCAGATAGTGCCGCCTTATCAGTCAAGTGCCCATGGGCAGCACCCTGAACTTTGCTTTGGCCACAAAACATTAAAACTACCACGAAACTAATCCCAATCTATGGTCTGCGACGTGGACCCCTCTAAGATTCCCAAACGATTATTGACGATTTCCCAAAAATTATTCACTAGGCAACATACAGGCCGCGGAACGTTTCGAACAAGATGAAATATTGTCAAGGGTTTATTTTAATACCATTTTGGTTCTATTCTTAGTCGGATTCCAAAGCCAGTGACGACAATGTGACGATAATATTGAAGTGAAGGTGAAGGAATTTACTATACATATATTTTTAGGTATATTAATTAGTGCACAGCAGTGGACATATTGATAGTTGATAGGAATTTAACTCTGCCAGTTTTAACTAAGAAAAATTACCAAGAAGTAAATTATGAGGGTAAAATTGACTTGGATGAAATTAAGCTTTAACCAATTGAGAATCAAAATGCAGCTTGGAACACACGCTGAACGAATAAATATGGCTTCTTAAAATCAGCTCTTTATGCTCATTAAGAAACATCTAATAACTCTTGAAATTCTTTGCAAATTTTAAAGGAAGAGGCACAACAAATTAACTTCTGGACTAAGCCTCCTCAATTTATACATATACCCCATAGAAGGTGCGGAAAGAGGTTGCGAATTATACGTTTTTGAGGATAACAAGTTTGTAAAATTGAATTTAAATTTGAAATGAAGAAGAAATTCAAGTTTTGGACTGGGCTACCTCTATTTTTATCTATACCCCATTGACGGCGCTAAAACCAGTAGGAAATTATAAAATTGAGAATCAAAGTACGGCTTTAGAACACACGCGAACGAAAGAATATGGCTTCTTAAAATCAAATTAAATTTCTGGACTGAGCTTCCTCTATTTATAGAGGAAGATGCTGAAATAGGTTGCGAATTAGACGATTTTGAGGGCAACAAGTTTGTTAAAATGAATTGGCTTTTGAAACGAAGAAAAACTGAATTTTTGGTCTGGGCCACCTCTATTTATATCTATACCCCATTGACGGGTTCGATTAAATTTAGCAGTAACCAACTGGGAAACGAAATACGGATTAGAACAAAATACGGCCCGAACTGCATGAGCCAAATGACATTAATCAGCCCCCAAGTGAAGAGGGAAGCAGAAAAGCCACAATCACAATGTCAGGGTCAGTCGAGTGCCTTGAACTCTGGACGGAAACGAGGCGAAATGAAAGCGAAACTGGTTTTCGTATTTTGTGTGCACGCAACGGATTCGGATTCACCTCCCCCCCGACTCTCCCACTGCTTGCTGATTTTTTTATAATCAGCTGTGCAAGCTGCGCTTGAAACTTTGTTTATTTACATACGAGTGTGTACGAGTATATCAAATTTTCTAGGTCAATGGCACAATTCCCCTTTGATTTCTCGCATTCAAAGCCACCAACAAGTCGGCTGTTTTTGCAGTTCAATTCCCGCAAAACCTTATCAATAAATTGCTCAATGATTGCCCAAGACTTTGGAACTTGAGTCAGAAATAGCGCGCGATTGGCAAGTGCGAGTGCGTCACAAAGATGAGAGCATATGTATGGCCCGATTTCTAATAATTAGATAATTTGTTATTTGTTACTCAGCGCCTGGTCATTTGAATACTATTTAATTATAGCACTGAATGCACACGAAAGCAAACAGATTGTGACACACTCGGTAAATCCCCAGACAAACATTAGCAGATCGCTGAAAACACGCCACCTATGGTGGTTTAACCGAAAGTGTGAAAGTGTTTGTCGTGGGACAACATTCGTTATCACTACTTTCCCATTATACTGGATTACGTGTCACACATCGATGCAAATAATAGTGGTGTATTAACGATGAATTGGTCTAGACCACTTACTATCGAGTGGCTCTGGAAAATTTGTGTTTTTTTAACGTGAAAAGCGACCCTGGGCGGTCGAAAGCCATTAACTGAAATTAGACCGTTTCCCGTTCGCGTTTTCATTGATCTGTGAAAAGGCAAGTAGCAGAAAATAGCACACGTATTTGGCTTTTGTTTATACTCATTTGCGTTGTACAAATAACCCCAATCAGGGGGTTGGTGGGTGTGTGCCCCAAGTATACGCTGTCACTATGCATTACCCCACGCGCGGGAAAGTGCAAAACAGTTTTTCCGATTTTTATCAAACGCTTAAAAAGCAATAAACTTAACCCAAAGTTTACGGTTAAGCGGTGGGGTTATTGTGTGGGTTTCAGGCGATTTTCCTCGCAAACGCAGCAGTTTTCTCGAGTACAGTCACAAGACAAACCCAAACTGCAAGATACTTCAGACCCCATAGATACCCGGCACTGCAAACAGTCATAAATGCTTTTCAGCCGCTTCCCCGTAGTTGCAAAGTTTTATTGACGCGCGCTGTATCTTAGAACAGACATTGTCATTGTTTAAATTAGTGGGGATTAGGCGCACAAGTGTGTAATCAATGAAACATGTGAATCTTTATCATTGCAGCTGTGAATCAAGCTTATTGTGAGCACTGTCTACTTTGTATTACCATAGACTTGATTGGCTGTTGCAAATTTAGCCTAAGATGTGAGGGTAACAATCTTGTATCGTTGCCATTCCATTTCTGAGTGTTTTGGAATCAAACTGTTCTACCAAATGCAATATTCCATTATGAATTTGAATTTTCGAATGTCCCTACACTTGTTTTACCATTAAACTGTTCTACCATATAGAATATAAATTATTTTCCCCCATTGTTATTGTTGCTGCATAAAGAAATATTATTTTCGTACTCCCTATACTTGTTTTAGTATTAAATGTTTCTTTCACATGCAATATTTTCATATAGAATTATAATTTTCGAATGCCCCTATATCTTGCATCTTTGCCATTCGATTTCTGAGTGTTTTAGGATCAAACTGTTCTACCATATACAATATTTCCTTTAGGAATTCAAATTTTAGAATGCGCCTATATCTTGTACCTTGTCCATTCAATTTCTGAGTGTTTTGGGATCAAACTGTTCTACCAAATGCAGTATTCCATTAGAAATTATAATTTTCGAATGCCCCTATATTTTGCATTTCCAATGCACACAAAATGGACCCCTATGTAACCTACAACGTGCGCGCAATGTGGTTGTATCTTTGTATCTGTTTCGCTCAAGACCCGTTAATGTGGCGCACGGGCGAATGAGGCGGAAATAAGACACCGATATTGACAAAGTGAAAGAGTGGCCCAAAAGAGTGGTGAGAGCAACAACAAAGCAGACGCAAAGGCAAAAGGCAATGGCTAAGGCAACAACGATGGTCGCACATGCCAAAAGAATCGCCTGTGAAGAGCAACAATAACAATGGGGCAATATAGTAATACCAACAACAACAATAGAACAAGAAAATCATACGATTCTCGCTGCCGTTAGCAAAACGTTGACGTAGGCAGAGAATCAGCCGAGCGCCACTGTTGGCAGATAAAATACATACAAACATAATTCTATACAATTCTATACACATATACAATGTAGTGTCGAACAACAATTAACAACAACAAGAGAGGAAATGCCCTAATGCGAAGGGGAAGGCGAAGAAGAAGAAGAAGCAGAAGAGTCGTGGCCATTGTAACGGCAAATGCATGTCAAGTGCAAGAATGGCAAGCACCGCAGCAAAAAAAAAAAAAAAAGGGGAGGGAGCGGCGGGGAATTAAAGAAAGAAAGCGGAAGGGGGATGGCAGAGAAAGCCCACTCACTCTCTCCAGCTTTCGGGCGCTCTTTTGCGACGGAGATCGCACATGTGCCCGATTTGCATGAATGAGAGAGGGAGATGGGCGGAGGAAGAGCCAGGGTCGGTTCAGGTCGCTGGCGGGGATCGCAGTAAATATAACTATTTGCTTGTTGGCGTTATTTCAAATGAAAATTTACCAAAGAAAGCAGCAATTCAGTTTATTGGTAGAGGCCCAGTGACTTATGGTTTTGCTTTGACACAAAATCGTTGGGTTTACCGCTTGCTAGCAACTGATAATACGGAATCATTTAAAATAATCTAATAAATACAACAAAAAATTGGTCACGCTCAAATTAAATAAAAATAGAGAAATTGTATCGAGCATCCACCGAATCGTTTCAAACAAATTGGAAAATCGATAGCTAACAGTTACGATAGTTACAATTGAAGAAACACAAAACAGACCTAAAATCAATTAGGAAGCTCTGTAAGCATTTTATTTGATTGTAAAGTGGTTATTTCTTCAATATACAAGTAGTATGTACGACTACATTTGTTGAGTTTTAAGTTGATGTGTATGTTTAGTGTTTGAAACGAATGGTTCATAAGCCAAAGTAAAAACCTCAACTTTTGTTAAAAAACAAAGTATTGAGTAGTTTTCGTTGAAGTTAATGGAAGTTAAGAGCTTTAAAATATCTCTGATTTAGCAGGAAGTTTGGGCAGATTTCGTTTAACTTAATGGAAGGCAAGTCAAAGGTTTATAGCTCCCTTAAAGATCTTTGACTTAGTTGTGAGTTTTGGCATATTTCGTATAAACTAATGGAAGGAAAGTCAAAGGTTTAGGGATATCTAAAATATTTCTGATTTAGCAGGAAGTTTAAGCAGATTTCATTTAACTTAATGGAAGGTGAGTCAAAGGTTTAGAGCTCTCTAAAAGATCTCTAATTTAGTTGTGAGTTTTGTTATATTTCATATAAACTAATGGAAGTTAAAGGTTAAGAGCTCTCTAAAATATCTCTGATTTGTGACCTCTAAAACTATGTGATATGGTTGTAAGTTTCAGAAGATTTCGTTGAACTTTATGCAAGGCAAGTCAAAGGTTTAGAGCTCTCTATTAGATCTCTGATTTATCTGTAAGTTTTGGTATATTTCGAATGCCGGGGAAATATGGAGGGAAAGTCAAAGTCTTGTTCCCGCAGCTGAACCGCAACCGCCCCGCTCCGGCACTGCTCCGGCACTGCTCCGGCCCTGGCCCCAAGAGGCAGCCAAGAGTGGACCGGCTGGCTAAGTGGGTGGGTGAATGGATGGATGATGGATGGTGGATGGTGGATGGGTGTGGGTGTGGGGTGTGGGTTCTGAGGCAACTCACCTTGGCCATCTCGACGTGACTGTCGATTTCGATGCGATGCACGAAAGGATTGATGTAGTTGTATCCCTTGGAAGCCCACGCATCCTCCTGGGAGTCCCGCTTGCTAATGCTGCTCGCACTTCCGCTCGTCGCCGCCGTTTCCGTCTCTGCTCCTCCCCTCGCCCTTGCGCCCGCGCCCGCGCTCGTTCCTGTTGTTGTTGTTGTGCCTGCCACGCCCCCCGAGGGGGGGACATCGTAGGCGGAATTGGTGTCCGGATCGGGGTCCGGGTCGGGGGCGGTTTGCGGGGAGCGGCGACACCGCTTGAGGGTCGAGGTGGTCATGCCCGGGCCTGGGTTCTGCGCTGTCTCCGTCTCTGTCTCTCTGCACACCAAATAACACACCACGCACTCACGGCGCAAAAAAAAAAAAAAGAAGGAAGGAAGCAAAACACTACGGAACACACACAGAAAAAAAAACTAAACAGGCACTCAAGCAAGCGGCTCGAATGCAAGGGAATAAATGTGGCAGCAAGCTATATTGAAGCCGTGCGAAAGTCCGCCAAATGATTGCTTTTCAAAATCAATTTCAAACGTTTTTTTCAAGCCCGAGAGAGCAGCATTCGAGCGTCCGCGTTTGTTAATAACACATCAAGTGTTGGCTAGCGAGCAAAGGCTTGCTGGGGGCTCAACGACGCACAACAGCCGACAAATTCCCCCCGGCTATCGATACATCGATAACAGTCTGGTCGCAAAAGGGAAATCAAATGGAGTAGAGTTGCCAGATGTAGGGAATTTTCCCAGGCAAAGGGAAATTTATACATCGATACTTCGAGAGCATGCGTCTGGCCACGCCCGGTCAAATCCAATTCAAATATGAAATTCAAATATGGTATCAATAAATGGCTTGTAATTTTGTTGTATTGGTTAGGATTAAGTAAATTCAGTAGCCAGCATCAAAAAATTCCCAGTATAACCGAAATTTCGCCGGCAACATTTTACCCCAGTCTGGCCACCCCGCCCAGTTCAAATGGAAATTCGAATTTGTATAACGCCTGTCCGGCTCCTCGGTTCAAGGTTCCGGCTTCGCAGATTTCCGAAAAAAAAAACAACATGAAAACCTAATTATCTCGAAGCAAAAACGTTTCCAAGGCAGCCGAACACGCGAGCCAGACATTCAAATGTCTCGCGTCTAGCTTTATCAGAGTTTATTTTCTAGTTGAACCAGTTTCTTGTTTGTTTTTTTAGACAAAACTAGTTTGGCCGCCCCTCCGGTCTCTCCGGCCCACTCACGGGAGAGATGATCGCGCCGCAACTGTTATACACGCACTCTCCAGCACTCTCCGCCGCTTTGACCTTGACGAAGTTTATTCGCCGCCCTTTTTCTCCCAGTGACCTTGCCCAACGCACCACTCTCGCACACACTTCCTCGATGCGAACCGGCCCCCCTATTCGGGGCCGCCACCAACCCCGCTCCCTCCCGACCCCGCTGGCAGCAAAGCAAAAGAAAAAACCAAAAGCTGAAAAACTAAAAAACGAAAAAACGAAAAAACTAAAAGGCCAAAAACCGACGAATACCTTTTGAAATCAGCCAAGCGCTGCGAAGGCCAGGCGGGCAGTTTTTAATGATCGACTGCGTTTATTAATGGAATTCTGATATTCCCATTTATATTCAACTCATTGGGCCAATGTTGCGAGCATTTGCAGCGCAGTTGCCTAGTTTTATTTTCCTTATTTACAGCCTACCACCCAACGTGCTTTTGATCCATGTGCAACATTTGTAGAGTTGTCTAGTTTTATTTTCCTTCTCCTTGTTTATTTAAAATTATAAGTAAACCTACGATTGGTAGCCACACCAGGAACTGTTAATTTCCGTTTATTACATATAATACATGGATCTGGGAGTGGGTGGTAAATTAAAATTACACTCGTAAGCTCGATAATTTAAGCAACTTTAGGATATTCAAAAAGTTGGCAGGTGTTGTATCAAATAACAAGACTTATGGGAGGTTCTGGTGGGGCTATTTTTGCCATATAGAAGTATTCCTCAGTCAAAAAAGATACTACAGCATATATTATTTGATTAATCCCCACATAGAAATCAATATCAATATGAGATCTTCTATCTTCTATATCTTCTATACGTATAGTTTTAGTAACAATTGAAAACCCAAACTGGTAGCGCAAATTATAAACTATAGTTTCTGATGTATTGATACACCCAGATCCTTTTATACTGTAGTTACCAAAAATATATATATAACGAATGCTACTCAAAAAACTATACAAGTTAATCTAAAACTTATACTTAGTTCCTGGTTTGAGGATGAGTACCTTGGCCATACTCGGATCAAGGTACTCCCCCCCCGATTATTTATTTATTTTTGCCATAATACTATACATTTGATATGTTTTTGGGTGTACGGCCGGGTGATTTGGTATATATTTTATGGGGTTTTTGTCGCTAAATTCGTTTTTATCTCTTTGCTGTGTGGTGTCGTTTGAATTTTCCGCATTTTGGCAGGCCCGTCACGTGAAGTTATTTACAGTTGCCAAAAAGCGTATTATAATTAATGACTTTTGTTTATAGACGAAGGCCGGCGAGTGATTTGACTTTTCGGGGGCGTATGCGTAGCGCTTTCTCTCGGCATTTTCAACAAAAATTTTCACAAATTTTCCACGCCGTGTCGTTGCCTTCCAGAGACAGAGAGAGAGAGAGGGGGAGAGGGAGAGGGAGAGGGAGAGAGAAAAAGAGTGGGCGGTGGGCTGAGAGTTTCGCAAGACTGGGCCCAGGCGACGTCATCATCATTGACGTCACAGCGTTATATCGCGCGATAAAGTTGTGTAAAAGAATATCGATTATTTGCCAGGTATCTGCGTATGCGTACATATGTATGTATCTGCATGGGGCGAGCCCCCAAAACTGGAAGCCCAAAACGTACCACAAGAAATTCCGCGCAGCCTGCGCCGACTTCGACATCGACGCCTACGCCTATGCCTACGCCAACGCCTACGCCAACGCCTACGCCTACGCCTACGTCGCTTGAAGGTGACACAGGAGACGGCCACAGGACGAGTATAACAGTTTGGGGAAAGCTGACGAAATCGCTGGAATTTCAAGGCGTGGTTGACCTACCCCCCGCAGCCCACTTGGAACCAGTTGAGCTATCCGTAGCGCCCGTAAACTGATGAAATTCAGACTCTGGCAGTGCGATTGACTCACCTTTGTTGCCACAGCTCTTATCACTCGTGTTTTCCAGGCATTCGAGCGACACCAAACACCCGGGTCTACAACTAATATTACAGGTGGACGGTGGAATCCAGTTGGCATAACAAACGTCCCGGGAGCGACTGTTATTTCATTCCCGATTGGATATCTTTCACTAGAATTTCGCTTCTAACTCATATAAGACCGTCTCGCATTGCATGATCTATAGTTCTACAATATCATATGGATTTACGTGTGGAAAACGTAACACCATGACAGCTTAGTCCATTATAATCCATTTCATTTAACAAGAATACAATGACCAAGTATAACTATCTAATTTTAATTATTTATTTTACCTAAATAAGTAATCACTGTATCACTCTACATTTGTGCCCAAATATCTTTCTCTCCAAAACGTACCACAACTGGTTATACATTTCTGTCTAAAACATTTAACCATTATAGATAGTAGACTTCTGCATGAATGCATCCAAAACGACAAATGAATCACTCATTCTAGGTTGCGCACGCTTTTTTTGTTCTTTCTTCTGGCCTATAGAGTACTCGTATAAGGTAAAATTAAGAATGAGTGCAGTATTTTTAAAAACACTACACTACTGTAAAGATCTGTCATGCTACAAATAAGTACATTCATGCAGAACTCTAATAGATAATACCATCGAGTATACTCCAACCAATTTATTCAGAATCCCATGTCCCATTTATAACCGAGAATTTATAAGGTATCACTCCAAAACATTCCACCATAGCAGATAATTCTCTAATCCAAGGCGCCATTGATTTCTATCACATTGCAGTGACTGTTTTAGCAATTCCGGGACTCTTTATCACTCTGAATTTTGACCAAATAATATATGATCCTCCAGTGGTCGGACTCTGAAATTTAATCGGAATCCGGTGACTGGGCCTGATCGATTACTGGGCCCGCAATTGCGTCTTAAAGCTGACCTACTCGATGGAACCGATGCCTCGAGCCCCCACATCTCGAGTGGATTGGGTACTGGCCCCTTTGTCCCGGCTTGTCCCGGCATTTGCAGCTATTCTTCGGAGCAATTTTCGCGCCCGCCGATAAGAGGGTTCGAGTAGAGTGCTATTTGTATCAGACATCAGACCACACCTTCGTTTGCCATTGCTATAATAATATACTAATAATGATTGTGTGTGCTCTTTCTTATGACCTACAACAGGACGGGGCACTTTGATGGCGTTGCCTTGTTTGCAGTGCATTTGAAGCCGTCACTTCCGGTCTTGCAAAAGCTAACTATAGTTGGATAAGTGTCCATGGGTTCCATGGGTAAATGTTTGCAAATGCATTTAATCTTATTCCCCCGGCTTGCATTGTTGGTGCCATTATATTAATTCCAAAGAAAATACCACATCGCAGACATCTTTAAATCCATACTAAGAATTTTATTTGAAATTATCTATCCCGAGAAAAAAAAGAGAGAGATAATTTGTGCTGCATCGGAATGACTAGCATTTGTGGCTTCAAGTACAAGTATATCTTTAAAGTCATTTTAGCTTTAAAAACTATATTTAAAAATACCATCCGTAGTGTCTTTCAAGTAAATTTTGCTTAAAAATTTATTTTTGTCCATCTGAATTTACTTTACAATCTTTTACCTCATTGACGTATTAATATTATAATAAGGGGAACATCACAGTATGTTGCTTAAAAATATATCTTTGAATCTATCTAAACTTACTTAATAATCTCTTACCTAATGGATGTACTAATATTATGTTAAATGAATTATACAACTTATAATTATAATTCATACTTCATGGGAACATCCCTCCGGGGTCTGGATGCCTTTTTTTTGGTATACCAGGTCAATAAACCTGTAAAATCGTATATATTTTTTTAATAAATTTAATCAGTAATGTTATAGTAACTAAACCGAATGTACATATGTAATTTTGAAAACATATTACACATGGAAACAGAGTATTTTGTGTGTTCCTTTCCGTGCCAGGCGTTTTTTTTTTTTGTTGTTGTTGTTGTTGTGATACCGTCTGTGTGTGTTCCTGAGCGACGGAAGGCGATAAGCGGGCAGATAAGCAATTAATCATTGCTGCCGCCCTCGCAGATAGTGACACACCCACGGGCAAGTACCCGCCCCCACATCAAAAAACAATAAAAAACAAAAAATAGCAACTACAAAATGACAAACAAATTAAAGAAGGGGAGAGGGTCGATGAATTTTTTATGCACCTTGCACTTTGAGACCTGTGACTGGCCTGTTATTTTCGGCAGCTTTATGGCCAACTTGCGTGCCCGCGTAAGCAGCAAACTTTTGCTTGTTTTTGTTGCGAAATCATTTCGCAAGACACGTGCAGCTTTCGGTGGAAGTGCGAGTGGAAGTGTGAGTGGGACGGACGGTGTGGAACGAGGGGAGGAAAGAGAGAGACTAATAGAAGAGGAAGAGCAGGGGAGGGGGAAGGGGTAAGTCTTAGTTGTTGCTTTGGCCCCACAGACGTCATCGAACTCTCTCTCCCGCTCGCGCTCTCCCAAAGGGGGTGTGGGCCCAACAGTCGGGGTCAAGTTGTTAGCTCTGTGACAAGCCCCAGAAAACCAATCCAAGTAGATCGGTTGTCACACTGGGTGAGTTAAATCCGGTTCCTGAACATTAAACCTAAACAAACTAAATTTGTTTACCAATTATATTTATACACTATATGTATGTATGTAATCTTAAGAAATTTAATAACTCACAAAACGACCATAAGGTAAAATGTAGGGCCACAACATTTTTTCTGGAGACTTGAAAGATATTTTTCTTATCAAATGGTCGGAAATATATCGGAACTGTTTGAACTGTTCATTGTTTGAAAAAAGCTAACAACAAAGTGAATAAAAAGTTTGAAAATAAGTTCCTTTTGGTGTATATGTATTTTTTATAGTAGTTCCGACTATAGCCAATGGGAATTAGAATAAGAAGCCATTTGAATTATATATACATACATATATTTTTGGTGACATATTTGAATAATTTTTTAAGCTTCTCCTTGATTTGCATATCATTGCATATCAGCTTCTAAGCCAAGGCCCTCGACTGTTGCACTCCAGTCGCGTATAACAGTTTCGTGGGCCACGTTTGCATGCCTTTGTTGTTGTTGTGGCTGAGAATGTGGACGAGCCTCTTTGCAAAATGTGCAATAACAAAGGCAGCAACAACAAGAGCTGAATATAATGCAAATATGCAGCATCTGAATGAAATTGCACACAAAGTCCAACGTCGAAAACATGAAAAACCAATAAGCACCAAAAACAAAATTCCATTGAAAGAGAGGGCCGTCGGAGAGTGTGCTGCTCCAAGGCACGTACACACAGTTGGCCAGAGGCGGGGTGTGGGGCAAGAAGGGGGATCGGGGAGACGAGCCCCACGGACATTGAAAGGCACACACACACACACAGCGGAAAATACCAAGGCGAGGATGTTGACGCGTCGCAAGAACTCAAGAATTCCGGTGTAGAGCTGTCAATCGGCAGGGGAGGGGGAGTGGCTGGGGAGTTGGAGTAGCAAGCTAGTTCTCTTTGGTGGCCTCCTGGAACTGTTATACGCAGAGAGAGCAGCAGAGAGGTTCAAGGAGGCCCAACACGCAGCCACCGATAAGACAGATATACATATATTTATACCAACGTGGTGTTTCTCGGATACCCTCAAACTTGCTAGACCATGGCAGCTGAGCAAAAATTAATGGAACCCAAAGGTATAAGAAACTAAGATTCTTCAAATTCTTCACCGATATTTAATATTTACGAAAGCAACGTCTACCCAAAGAGTTTGCTATTGCAGTTTGCTATTCTTATAAGCTATTACTTATATGAAAATATATATAAAATGTACATAAATACTTGAAATGGATTAGCTGGAATGTTACTGTAAATTTTTACCAAAATAAATTCATTTTTTAATTGAGATATAAGTACAACCCAAAAAATATGCCATAACTAATAGGCAGATATATCCAAAATGGTATTTCTTGATATCGATTAGCCACAAAAGTTTTCAAATATGCAATGCAACTTAAACGTGTGTTATCAGGAATAATATATATACAATTAAGATTTCTGAAATTGATTAGCAAAAAGATATCCCAAAATATACTCAATATTTAAGCGAGCAACACCTACTGCTAAAGTCAAACAGTTTCGATAACCAATAAGACCAACCCGGTTAGGGCACTTATCAAAATGCTGACGACTGCAAAACCTAGCGCTCTTGGTAGCAAAGAGAGCCCTTTTGCTGGCAAAGCGTTTATGCGGGTGAATGCGTGTAAATAATTTTGCAGTGCTGTAATTCACAAAATAATTTTCGGGCAAAGCAAATAAATATGTCTGGGGGCTTGCTTGTTATTGTTATTGGTAATAATGTTAATTACTTTAAGGCCCTGTCAGTGTTTGCGCGTTTCCATGTTTCTTGTCGCTTTGAGGGAGGTAAGCTTTTGGCTTTTCACAATCTTGGCCCCGCATGAGCCTGAACCGTTGACTCATTCATAGCGCCACGGCGCAAACGCTCTCTGCCCGCTCCACTTCCCCCGCCCCCAACACCCCCTACTACGCCCTTGCCCAGCCGCTCCGTACTAATTTTCAGTCTTTGACCTTCAAGGTTCCTTCACGCGCCGCAGCGAGAGAGGCAGGGCCGGAGAGCGGCACACAGAGAGAAAGAGCAGGCTGGAAGAGCAGCTGTGAACGCGACTGAGACGCCGGCAGAGGCGTCGACCGCGGAGCGGGCAGCGATACCGTAAAGCGAGCAGCTAACGGCGAGTGGATTCAATTCCATAAAAAAGTTGTACGGCAACGGACGCGTGCGGACGCCAAGTGAAAACAAGCGGAGAGAGCACGGAACACACCGACCGATACACAGCGCACAAAACTAAATCAAATAAAACAACACAACACGCAGCACCACAGCCCCCAAGCGGAAGCAGGCCAAAGGCAAGCCAGAAGCCAGAGCAAAAGCTAAGCAACGCAAAGCAACGCAACGTCAAAGCGAAAATACACGAAAAAGCTAGCCCAGCGAGCGCGAGTGCATACAGCCCGTTACTTGTTGTCTTTTCCTTTCTATTTTTTTTGCCGTGCGAGTGCAGTCCTCTCAAAAGCGAACAAAACACCGAAAACGGAAAACCGTAAACCGACAAGCGACAACCGACAACCGACAACCGAAAAACGGAAAACTGAAAAACGGAAAAGAGGCAACTAAAGCGAAACTAGAAAACAAAAGCGAGCATGGATCGGGAGCTGAACGGCGCTATGAGGAGTGTGTCTATAAATAGCAACGGTACCGCGCAGCTGAACGGTCACAGTCGCGACGAAACGGACCGAGTGGGCGTGCCGCCGGGGGGCGGGGTCTCGGCCGCGACACCAGCATCCCCGCAACAGCAACAGCAACAGCAACAAAAAACTGCAACCACAAAACCCACATCGGCCACAAATGCAGAGACTAGTGCCATTTCAACGATAATCGCAAACTTACGCTACGCGGGCGCTAGCGCATCAGAGAAAAAGAAGATGGTGCACGAGTTATGTCAGCAGCTGCTGCTAACGGACGAGCAGGTGCAGGAGCTCTGCTACCGCATCCTGCACGAACTGCGCCGCGGCCTGGCCAAGGACACGCACCCAAAGGCCAATGTCAAGTGCTTTGTCACGTACGTACAGGACCTGCCCAATGGCAATGAGCGCGGCAAGTTCCTTGCCCTCGACCTTGGCGGCACCAACTTCCGTGTACTGCTCATCCACCTGCAGGAGAACAACGACTTTCAGATGGAGTCCCGCATCTACGCCATACCCCAGCACATAATGATCGGCTCGGGCACACAGCTCTTCGACCACATAGCCGAGTGTCTCTCCAACTTCATGGCCGAGCACAATGTCTACCAGGAGCGCCTGCCCCTCGGATTCACCTTCTCCTTTCCCCTGCGCCAGCTGGGCCTGACCAAGGGCCTCTTGGAGACCTGGACCAAGGGCTTCAACTGCGCCGGCGTGGTCAACGAGGACGTCGTCCAGCTGCTGAAGGATGCCATCGCCCGGCGCGGTGACGTCCAGATCGATGTCTGCGCCATCCTCAACGACACCACCGGCACCCTCATGAGCTGCGCCTGGAAGAACCACAACTGCAAGATCGGTCTGATCGTCGGCACCGGTGCCAATGCCTGCTACATGGAGCGCGTCGAGGAGGTGGAGCTTTTCGACGTCGAGGACAACAAGAAGCCGCACGTCCTCATCAACACCGAGTGGGGTGCCTTCGGTGACAACGGGGCCCTGGACTTTGTGCGCACCGAGTTCGATCACGACATCGACGTGCACAGCATCAATCCCGGCAAGCAGACGTTCGAGAAGATGATATCAGGCATGTACATGGGCGAGCTGGTGCGTCTGGTGCTGGTGAAGATGACCCAGGCGGGCATACTCTTCAACGGCCAGGACTCGGAGGTGCTCAACACCCGCGGCCTCTTTTTCACCAAGTACGTGAGCGAGATCGAAGCCGACGAGATCGGCACCTTCACCAATTGCCGCCTGGTCCTCGAGGAGCTGGGCCTGACCAATGCCACCGACGGCGACTGCGCCAACGTGCGCTACATCTGCGAGTGCGTCTCCAAGCGAGCTGCCCATCTCGTCTCCGCCGGCATTGCCACGCTGATCAACAAGATGGACGAGCCGCACGTGACGGTGGGCGTCGATGGCAGTGTCTATCGCTTCCATCCCAAGTTCCACCACCTGATGGTGGAGAAGATCTCCAAGCTGATCAAGCCGGGCATCACCTTCGACCTGATGCTCTCGGAGGACGGCTCCGGACGCGGAGCGGCCCTTGTTGCGGCGGTCGCCTGTCGCGAGGACCTGCTCTATCCCAAGAAGTAGGCGCCCTCAGAGCCGGGCTCCCAGCTAGACAACAGACGAACACAACCCGCACACCCCGCAAGCCCGAAGCCCGCAGCCCGAAGCCCGATGATGTCCGGAGGAGAAGCACCTAGTAGACGGCCAGCATGGCGTATGCGTAATAACAGTCGGACCTCGCTAACTCGCCCCAGCCGGGACAGACCCCAACAAGAAGATAAAACGAAAGCCAAACACAGACAACCCAAACGAAGAACAGCTGCCAGAAGAGAAACGAAACGTAACACTAAAGTTCTATATTTTTCACTGATATCCACTGATATAAGACCGATGGAGTGTGGGTAACGTAACAAGAGAAATGCAAGAAGGATATGTTGAATGCATGTGATAAACTTTTCATAGCCCCTTGGCTCTCATCGAGTGCAAACTAGTTGATGAAGAAGCGAGTAAAAGTTAACCGGCTGCGGTTTGGGAGAGTTAGCGATGCCTCACTGTAGGTTCCTTCGTTGGCCGTCGCCAGAGGGCGCTAGCCACGCCCAAATAACACAGGCGTCCCCTGGCGGCGAGCTGCTTTAGTATTTTAATTAGGCAAAAAACAACGTTTTTAACTAAAAAAAAAAAAACACTTCAAACAAAAACAAAAAAAAAAGGGAACGAAGCAAAATGATATCCCACTAAGGAAAAAAAATTTTTTTG
>JAJJHQ010010118.1:578132-664546 GCA_021223825.1 Drosophila ironensis | reverse complement strand
AAAAAAAAAGTACGAAAAGCAACAAAAAACAAGCCGCTAAAGTTGAGCAGAAGCAGGAGGAGAGAGGAGAAAGCGAGAGAGATAGAGATAGCGATGAAGAGCGAGAGGGAGAGACGAATACTAGGCAAAGCAAACCGACGAGGAGCTAACGGTGTCCTTTCTGTAACTGTAAATGTTTATATAGAACCTATTACGAAGCGTTATATGATAATACTTGCATACATATATATTTACACATATATATATATATACATACAATATATATATACATAAAATATGATATATATTTAGCCACTATATTACTGATTTTTTTTTTTCTGTACTGTATTGCTTGTCTTTGTTTAGTGAATTTGTTTGTTGTTAACATTTAAGGAGGTAAAAACATAACAAAAATCCGTTTTTTTTTTTCTTTGGACATAGACGATGCACTTTTTGTGAGCTATTATTTATGTAATTGTACATTTGACCTAGTTTAGTGTTTAGTTAATATCTTAGTTTCTAAATGTTGTCGTGCAACCCCGCCCCGCCCCACCCGCCCCACCCAACCCGAACACCCCAGACCCCCCTCCGCCCCACAGGCCCTTAATTATATTTAATTATTGTTTACTTACAACTACAAATACAACAAAAACAAAAATCGCCGCAGAGAAAGGAAAACGAAAATGAAAAGCAAATAAAATTTGTTCTTAATTCATAAAACATAAAATTTTTCTTTTTTTTCTGTCTACCAATTTCTCTTGTTTTATTTTTCAGTTTCTTGCATACTTGGTGTATTTTTTTTTATGTTTTCTCAACATGATGCTGCTGGCCAGCATGCTCAGGCAATGAAATAACAACAACAACAACAACAACAACAACAACAACAACAACAAATCGCAATCAAAGCAAACGAAAGCATAGAGTTTTTTTTTCAGTGGAGACACGATCAAAGAAGGCAAAAAACGGCTGGAAAACGATAAAGATGTTATAAAGAATATATAAGAAAGTAAAACAAAAATAACGAGTGTTTCTATTTTTCAAGACGATTTTCAAGATTGTAAAATAAAAACGTAAAAAAAAACCTTGTTAAAAAGTGAGAAGCGCAAACCAAATGAATTGAAAATTGTAGTTATCAACAAAAAAAACCAATTGCAACCAAAGAAATACACGAAAATAAACCAAAAGGCTTGATGATATGATGAATTTAGTAAAGGGTTTATAAGCCAGGGGATTGTATGTGGACGGAGTGGAGCTAAAAAGATTGAACCAAAAAAAAAATAAAAAGCAACAAGACAGCTGATGGCAAAAACAAAAAAAAAACCTACACAAAATGATTGTGTGGAATGTGTGTGTGCTTTGGGGGGGAAAAATGTATTTATGGGGTTTATTTATTTAATTTCCACCGAGACAAATGAGACAACGGCGGCGGCTTTTCATCATTTTGTTTAAATTCGTTATTTATTGCTATTAAATGCAGACAATAACAATCAGTCGGCGCTGTCTCAATTTTCTTGTTTATATTCCGGTCCCCCCGGGGCAGACAAAACAAAAGCTTTCGGAGAGTTTTCACTCGAAAAAAGCTATAAAATTCAGATGCCATTACGAGTAGTTTCCCTATTGTTTGGCAGAGCATTTCCATTGCCTAATCAGCAAATGCACTTGGGTTTTTATGTAGTTTTGCCCGTTTTGTATAGTCCATTTTAAATTGAGTCACTTGCCGTCCGTCGCATTTTCGTTTGACGCATTCAAATCACAAGTGCCCGGGGCTTGGACAAAAGGCTTGATTGAGCCATTGATCGTAAAAAGCATGTGACGCTGGCGGCGCTCGTGCCATCGTGCCATCATGCCATCATGCCATCGCCGGCGTCAAAGTCAACACAAATCGTCGCAGCCGTTTCTCTCGGTGCAGCGAAAATTGACTCCGCCGTGCTTACATATTCTATTGCCATTAAAAACCGCAGCCGCGGCTCCAGCTGCGCCAAAGTTGTTTATAGAATTCCAGCTCAGGCCCAGTCAGCGGTTCTCGTGATTTGAGATAGTGCAACCGCAGACGCGGGGCTCCATCACGTTTTACTGCCAACCCATCAAAAATATCCAATCCAGATCCCATTTAGATAATGCAAATTTCGAGGGGAATACCGGGCAAATGGGGGGGATGCCCAGCGAATGTGTTAATTTTGAGGCTTTNACGTTTTACTGCCAACCCATCAAAAATATCCAATCCAGATCCCATTTAGATAATGCAAATTTCGAGGGGAATACCGGGCAAATGGGGGGATGCCCAGCAAATGTGTTAATTTTGAGGCTACCGATTTCGGGATTTCTCCCAAAGCTTATTCCAATTCATCGGGAATTACGGGGCGAGCCCCACGTCGGGTAATCTGAGCAAGTCACCCCAATTGGCCCCACTTAACACTGCATGCCCTCAGGGTGTCCTTAACCCTGTCACGGGCCTGTCGGCGATGTCGTGATTGCACTTGGGAAACATTGCTAGTCTTATCACCGCCCATTGAAATGCATTGCGATAAGAATGACTTTCCAGGAACACCGCTTTCTGGCTTTTCATTTCACTTGATTGTACACTTTCGGAGCTGGAAACTTCTGGGGGCACACGCTGCGTATACGTAATGCGATATAGTCGCGAGCCAAAGGCGCGCCAACTTAAGTGCACTCACATGAAAGGCTTAGTAGATCCGATCATTTTAGGGCTTTCACAATTGGGTTATTACATTCCTCGGGGCACACGCTGCGTATGCCTAATGCAAGATGATCAAAAACGAAAGGTGAGTCACTTGAAATGCTTAGCAGATCAGACCATTTTGAGGTGAAAGAAAAAATGCACTACAATTTCAATTAGATGGTTGAAAGGAATTTATAAATATTCTCCACGCTACCGCAGATCTTTCAACACGAACATTGAGACCAAATATTTAACAAGCTACTCGAATTACAAGAGTACTACGTATAGGGTATGTTTATAAAGTACGTATGGACTTTATAATACGTATAGTATAGTTATATTCAGAAAATTTCCGGGGAGCACGCTGCGTATGCGAAATTTGGGGTAATCTCAAGTCAACGATGCGAAAACTTGAGAGCAATCACATAAAGTTGTTAAGCACATCAGACCTTTTTAAAGTTCTAAAATTTCAATTAGAAGTTAAAAGAAGACTCGAAACATTCCCCACGCTACCGCAGATCTTTCAACACGAACATTCAGGCCAAATGTTCCACAAGGCAATGAATAAAAGGCAATTTCTACAAAAGATTCGGAATAATACTATATAGTATACTCGCTAAGCCCCAAAGATCTTTCACCCCGAAAACAATTTCCATTCCGCATCCAAGAAGGCCAATCCATTTCAGTCGCGATAAATAATTGATGAACAAAATTGCGTATACGTCACCGTGTCCCCGAAGCAGGTGGGCGTTTGGGCCACGCCTCGGAAAATCAAAAGTAAAAATTATACAAAATGCAAAATACAAAAAAACAAAATAGAAAACAAAATAGCCTCCTACGTCAGTCGAAAGGCAGAAGATTTATCATTGAGCGCCGAGACATCGAGAAAAATTCTTTTCAACATTTTTAAGAGCTTTGACAGCTTTTTGTTGCTGTCGCGAATTTCGCGTTAATTTTGCGGCAATTTTACAAAATATGCTTTGTGTGTTTTTCACCGAGAACGAAAACATGTTCTCTCGAATAGTTTTCAAAATGCGCAGCAAAAAATGTGTGGTAAAAAGCGATTTGGGGAACAATTTTAAATGAGTTTCAATTTGCTATTGTACATTCTTTGTAGTCTCCTCTTTCACACCTTTTATCATTGTTCCTGTGCTTTGCTATTTGTTGTTATGCAAACGCTAAATTGCAACTGCAAAAAAGGCATTTCAAACGCCAGCAAAATGCCATTTTCGAAAGTGTGAAATGGAAATGCAAAAGCGCATATATACAAAATGGAAATACGGCAGGGAAAATCAAATCATGTGAGTGTCAGGCAGGCAATGCACTGAAAAATATTCAGGACTACCTTTATACCAAAAAATAAGGTTAAAACTCTATAGAATCCCAAAAGAAATCCAGATTAAAGAGTGAAATATGGTTTCATATTACCTCTAGAAATCTCTATTCACTGCCTGCCTAAATTCCCCAAGGTTTCACATATTTGTTTGCGGTGTAGCCTTTGTATGACCCATTATCCAATATTCCGACCATATTTCCCCATTTAAAAATTGAACCGCAAGCTAAACGAAACAGCTGCAAAAAGATTGCTGATTGTTTGGCTCATAAATAATATTTTCACAAGTTGGAACGGCAAAACAGAGATTAATTTACATAACGTTTCGCGGGTCTAGAATTACCTAGTTAAAAAGAAAATAATCAAGGTAAATGATGCGTTTCAAACGGCCCGGTGGATTCCTGAAACTAATGCATATTTGAATTGTGTTTCTAAATTGTTTTTGCAGCTGCTCGCCTTGGGGCTTTCACCAAACGCAACCAAATCGAAATCTTAAAGCAGGTCGGGAGACAGACAAACAAGTTAAAAAACATAAACCAGTTTGGACGGCAAAATCAAATGACAGGAAGGAGCATTAAATGCATTCCCCTGTCCGGATGGCAATTTGTGAATGTTTTTTAAATGAAATTTCTTTTTCTGGTTCGACATTCGATTTCCTTATAGTATGCTGGGTCTTGCTATCTCAGATATCTTATCGATTGGGTGCGTCGTGATAAAAGCCCTGATTTGCCCCTCGGTAGCTTTGTCTTAACAATGGTCATATTTCGCGATATGACAGATACCAAGTACGACACAAGATTGCTAAATGGTGCTTATAAGACCCTCGTATTTGCCAGGTAATCGGTTTATCTGGAAGACTTTACTTATGATACTACGATTGCAAAGAATTAAGATTCTCGTAATGCCAAGCAAGCACTTGCTATCTCCTATGGGCTATAAAATCTACTATGCAGCTTGCAAAATACGTATATACACAAAGTATGTGGAAAATCGCAAGGCCTTAACTTTTGTTTGGCACATTCCACATTGGATCAAATTAGCCATAACAATCATCCGTCATTTCCTTTGCCGATCTTTATGGTTGTTGTTTTCTGCGAATGATTGCCGTTATTAGTTTATAACTCTTTTTTGTTACCACTTTTTGTTGAGCGCAAACAATTGGCTTTGCTTGCCTGGTTTTGTTTTGCTTTTTTTTTTGTTTATTGCCGGGAAACTTTAGACAATACCTCTGCAGCAGAAATTACTTTAATTGCGTTTTAATTTAAACCGCAAATCAAGCCAAAAAATGCAAAAAACAAAACATCAACTGACAATACAAATGAGTAATTAAAAGCGCAAAAAGCTAAATGAGCTGTCAGCGGCTTTGGGATCAGCTAAATTGAGTTATACTCGTACTTGTATAATACAGGTAATTGGGATGCAGTGGATGATCTGTCAAGTGCATTATATACTTTTTTTTGGGCAAACAACTTGAGATAACTCCCTGGAAAGCTGTATACTTATTTTTAGGAGGGCCCCAAAACGCCTCGAATATTCTCATTAAAAACTTAGCTTAAGATGCGCAATTTCGCAATTTTCCAAGTATCCAAGATGTCTCGAAAATCTTTCCATTTTCCTGTATCTGCTAACACCTAAACAAATTCGGGTTATTGGGGTGCAATGGATGATCAATAAAGTGCAATTAATGCAAAATTTTGGACCTAAAACTTGGGATAACCTTATGCAAAGTTGTATGGATAATCATTTTTAGGCGAGCCTCAAAGCTGTCTCCAAAATCTCGTTTAGGGCGTTCAATTTCTCAATTGTTTAAGTATCCAAGGTGTCGTCTTGTTTATCTTTTTATTTGCTGGAATCCAATAGGAAACCGCGATAACTTTTAATTATCCTATGACTGCGCAAAACCTAAACAAATTCAGGTAATTTGGATGCAGTGGGTGATCAATCAAGTGCTTTAAATGGTTCGTTTTGGGCTTACGCCTTGAAGTAACTCTCTGAAAAGCTATATAGATAATTATTTTTGGGTGGGTCCCAAGACTATCTTAGGTACTTACTCTCACTAAAAATTTAGTTTAGGCTGTACAATGTCTCAATTTTTTAAGTAGGTGTCTCGTATTTCTTCTGATAATCAAGTGCCTTCTACATATTATTTTGGTCTTACAACAAATGGAAACCTTCCTCAAAGTTATATAAATAAAAGTGGGAAGGCCCTAACACAGTCTCAAATAGACTCGCTCAACATCTAGCTTAAGGCGTTCAATTTCTCAACTGTTTAGGTACCGAAGGTGTCTCGTATATCTTGCCATTTTGCGGAATCCAATGGGAAACCGCTTTTGCTTCTAAATAGCTATCGTGTAACTGCGCAAAACCCAAACAAAAGTTGATAAATTGATAGCCGTCTGTCTGGGCTGCTCCGTAGGCAATTGGAATAGCCTAGAACTTGGATCTCGGCGCTTTCAAGGGCTCGATTATGAGTCAGTCAGTCGGTACAGTTGCCGCCTAACGAGCGACGATGGAATTGAGTGAGTGATTGAATGGAAGTGCGACAGCGACATCAACTAATCGCTTAACGAACCCAAATGCAAGCCAATTGGTCAGCGGGGCAGTAAGAACCGCCGGAAACTGCCTTCCAGTTTTTGAGCACTTTCGTCCCAATTAATGGTACTTGGGAAGACGACGGTCTGCGAGTCTTCGCCGCTGAGGAAATTGCTGGGCATACAAATTTATTTGATCCCAGACACTCGAGTCAATTTGCAGACAGACGGGCACTGGCCCGGCCACGAGACATTCGTTAGCTCCCTAATTTGTTTGCCCAGCAAACCGATCTATTAATGGAACAAACTCGAACGAAATGAATTAAGGTGTTGCCTGCTCTGGCTGTGGCGGTGGAGGAAAAAAAACAGGTCCAAGCTACAGGTCCACGCTTAAAAAAAACCAACTAAACATTAAACATCATCTCCAATTTGAGGAAGAAATAGATCATCAAGCTGTCATATAATGAGAGGATAAAGGAAATGAACTTGGGTATGGTTAAAAAGGGTATTACGAAACCAGAGCTGGGAGATCCACATCAAAATTCTGACCCAGATATTCAGATATTCATCAGAAAATAAGCATTTCTACTCAAGAACCGGAAAAAGAAAAATGGCACATTTCCAATTGCAGAAACACTTGAAAACGTTGGAATACATACCGATTTGTATATTTGAATATACAAATTTGTATCCCAAAACATACAAGGGAACAAGTTTTTGCAAGTTTCTTGTGAAGCCACCTTTTAAATAGTGTGACCATAGTACTAGTACCTAAGGCATCTTTAGTTCAGGACGTTTTATTGGACTTTATCACCAGGCTTCTGAAACTTGGTATACCTAGACTTCTCTTTAAGCCTTATTCAACCTGATAGTGGTGCAAGCTTAGCTTCCAGATTCTGATTTATACCGAAGTAAACAAAATACGACCCATGTGCGAATTGCGGGAGCTCGGACGTGTGGAGTGTAAATTAAACACCTTTCTGGGGCGCTATAAATACTAACAACAAATAATACCAAGAGCAACAGAAAGCGGAACAAAACAATAACAAATAGTGGCCGAAACAAATGTAAACAACAAGCGGGCCAATTTGGGTGCAAATGGGACACACACCGCTCGCGGCTGATAACCGCAAAAAATGTCAGTGAGACAACATTGGAATAGATCACGTTTCTGCATTTCATACCCTTTCCCGAGCTCGAAAACACAACCGGTCCGTTTGGCTTATATAACCGCTGCCCTGCACTCGGAGATGGTTCTGAGAAATGCATCCCACATAAGACTTGGGTCTTCCGATTTCTGAGATATTTTCCAGAGCTGGTATTGTCTATCCATAGGATCAATTGATTTGAAAAGCTAAAAACCAAGTCAGCGGATCGGAATTCATGCATGCCAATTAATAAATAAATAGACTGTACTGCTGTTTGTGCCCACTCCATATTATTATATGTACTATATGTTATTTGGATACGACTGCAGGTGAGTGACCAGAGCGACTATGAACCATGCCGGAACTTTGAACCGCTCCCGAGTCCATTCATTCATTTGCCAACAAAACAAGCGGGCCCAGAACCAGTCATTTAGCAACTATTCTCAGCCAGGGCCATAGATACTTCTGTATCTGTATAGTACGGCGTATATAGTACGTTAATTGCTCGATTGCCGTTGCAGCAAATGCAAAGCGAAAACAAACAAAAAACCGACAAATCGGCAAACAGACAAAACAGAAACAGAAGCGAATGCAATTCGATCACGAACTGGATATTGGATACTGGATCTCGTCGTCTTCCGGCTCTCAATTGCCGTAAAACGCAATTTGAGGGGTTGCATAAGCGCTGGATTCGATCCCCAGATGGATAGAATTTATCGGATTGGATTGAAATTGAGCCGGAATGGGGGCTGGATCGAAATGGGAGCCAAGAAACAGTTCCATAAATCTTTACATCTTTCAGGCCCACCTATTATACGGGCACTCATACGAGTTTTAAGTATTCACTCCCCATTTAGGCAAACCATTACAGAGATGTTGATGTTAAAGTGAAATGGGTTCTGTTGATTCTATTCTATTGATTACTATGTTTATTGAACTATACATATGTATCTATTTTGAGATGCTAAACCTTTATTCAATCTGGGAATCGATGTTCGCTTGCAGGTTTTTATTCCAGATGTTTGTAATGTTTTGTGCTACTAGGTGAAAGCTTTTCATTATACAAAATTTCATCAACAGGAACTCGGTTGGTCTTTTCATTACATGCTCTATCTAAGGGCTAGAACTTAATCCAAGAATTAGACCTGTTAGGCCCATTCTCAATCTAAGAATTGGACCCTTATGGCCCATTCTATATCTCAGAATTAGCTCTAGAACTAGGAGATTCTTCAGAACCATGTCTTGGGTGGAATGTTGAACTGAGAACCGGGTATTCATAGTATTCATAGGCACCCGACTATCCCTCGCCTGTTCCAAAGAGCTTTTCGAGCCTAATCACATATTGCCTTTGGTGGAATGTTGAACTGAGATCCAGAGACACCCGTCTGTCCCTCACTTGTTCCGACTTGTTTTTGCAGTGTAAACTGGCAGCAACGCAAATATTTCAAGTCGATAAGCAAGGGTCAAGTGGCACGGCACTGTTCAGAACCAGCGAAACAATAAACTCGTAGTATCCACTCCCCGTCCGAGTCCAAAGCATTTCACACTTTGCGGCCCGAGCTGGTGGGGCTCTTTTTGCGTTATTTGTTTACGATTATAAACAATAAACACATTTATGAGCGGTCGTATAGAAGAGACGAATATGCTTTTTGGGGGGGCAATGGAAAATGGAATGTGTGCGAATTTTATTCACGGGATCGAACCATCGGGCCCCATGTCAAGCACTCTGGGAGTGTAATTAGAATTGTTGCCGAACCTCGGGGCTGATAAGACCCCACACATATTGCATACACAGAGCCAAGAGTCGAATTTCGAAATGGATCCAAGAGGAGTAGGTGATACCCTGCCCAGCGTCAAGGTTGAACGAAGGTCGACAGATCGCCAGCACACAATTGCAAGTGATAGTGCCACAGATCAAGAAGATCCATGGGGAGTGTTAGCTCTGCCTTGTATTCCACTTGACTGATAAGTCCCGGGTCTTGAATTCCGTTCTGTAATGCTGCGATGCCAAAACGGACCCCAATGAATGGAACTGCGCCGGATAGCAGTTTTATTTTTATGTTTTATTGATTCGGCGCCCCTTTGATTGCCGGCGAAAATTTACTATGTACTTAGGGTGCGACCAGTGCATAGTAGTTGACTCATATATTATAAGATTAGCCCCCAAAACCGGTTGATTCACTGGAATCTGTCTTGCTTTTGATGAAATAATAGTTGTGCGAAACCCACCGAGACCACGGGCATTTGGAGAGCTGCTCTATCTTTCAGATAATCTCATTTGAATGTTGCCATAGGCGACTATACTTACGTGTACTTCGTACACTTGCCAATACTTGTTCCAGATAAGCGTTGCCATAGGAAAAATATAGTATCACAAGCCAAACAGAGGTTGATCAAAAACCGAGTCGTTGCTTGGCCGGGATTTTGTAGAAAATCAAACTGATCCATGCAGCCAAGTGACCCCAAAGGACGTGATTTCCGAAACGACGAAAGTAAAAGTGCAAAATTCATTTGGCGGGCGATGATACCAGGCCCGAATCTCTGACATGCCATAAATCCACCCGGACGTGGGGTAACATGCGTTGCCCTGCTCCGGGCGATATTTAATTCATGTTTTTCAAAGCCCATTATCTACCTTGTCGTTTATCTATTTCATCCAAACCAGTCCCGTAACTATTTTCGGCCCTAGATTGATAAACCCCACAAATAATGGCTTATTGCTTTCGGTTTTGTTTTTATTTTGGCTCTTTTGTCAAGTGTTTCAGTGAATAAACGTACTCCTCCCCGGGAGCGCTCTTATCGGGTGAGAAAAAAAGGGGAGGGGACTGCTGGTGGGGGCGAAAAAAAAAATCAATCGATTGCCGAGAACTTTCCCTATCGAATTAACTCAAGATTCTTTGGCGATCCGATAAGGCAGCGCCTGCCCAGACGCGGGCGAAAGTTCACTCCCGCTCCGGATGCGGTTGTATTTCACGGATTGGGTGCAGTAAACGCACGGAATGCGATACCTGCCGATTGGATCCAATCCGATCCACATAGCCTTGGGACTCTAGAGTTTCTTGGCGAGGGAGGGAGATTGAAGAGTACTGGATGTAGAAGGTTACTAATTTCACGTATTTTAAACAAGGGAGTTACCAAAAAAACACACGGTGATTTAAGCTTATTGGCTTAGAAATATGGATTTGACTTAAAGCAATATAGTTGGTTTCCCTAATCAACTACTAATAGTGTAAATTTCTAAACTAAATAAGATGTTACGGTGTTAAGTAGCTAATGTATATCATTGGAAATATTATTCAATTTTTGCAAAAAGGTTATATTTTGTTTATAATTTTTGTAATATTTTATTTAAAGTCTTAAATTGAATACCATCTTACTTCAAACTTACCTTTCCCCTTTTAAAGATTACCTACATTTTGAAGGTATTACTTTTCGACTAACTTTTATGGTCAAATCTTAATTTATATAGGGTTTAAAATTTTCCCTGAGAATTTTATTAGATTCTTGATAAGTATTTTGTTTAAAAGCCTTAAATTCAATGACTCTTTACACCAAACATACCACCTTAAAATATTACCCCAAATTTTGATATTTAAATGCTTTTTAATTTCGAATCGAAATTTTAAAATGGCTTCAAATACTTTCCTTTAAAAAGTCGGGTTTTCGAGTTCCTAACCTAAAATTAGCTCGGACATTCAACTGTAATCCGCATCTGTTATGCCAGCTGTTCGCGTGCGTGCGTGCGTGGAAAAATTTTGGAGGCAATGCGAATCGATATGAATAACCCCTCTAATGATGGTCAGATAGGGTTCGAATTTAGTGTTGTGCTTTGTTTTCTTTCCCACCACTCCCCCCACCACCCCCGCGGGTTTCACTTACTTGATGGTTAATCAATGTCAGTCGCTTAAATATGCGTACATAACCTCAAAGGGCACGCGTCACCGAGTGAGCGAGACAGAGCGGAGGCGGGTGAACGAAAGGGGGAGAGTTGAGGAGGACGAAATTGTGTCAATCCTCTCCCAACAACAAAACAAGTGGTAGTGGCGCAAAAGAAACGTAATGACAAAACCCCCCGACTGATTGTGCAATCTATTAAATTATTAGAGGGCCCGAGCATAGCATTGCTATATTATATTATAGCACAAAGTTTGTGCTTGTATGCCAATCGAAGAGCTGACAGGAACGAAGAGAAGCTGAAAAAGTAAAACGAAACTTATTTCGCTTCCTCTGCGGTGCCCTTGAGTTTGTCCTTTTTGAGCAGCTCTGCTCGCGTTGGCGGCGCTGCGAGCTTTCGCCGCTGTTATACGAGCGGCGCATGCAAACTGGTTTCTGGTATAACAGATACCGCTACGGGAGAGACAGTGGCGGCTGAGAGAGAGTGCGTGTAGGAGGCTCGTCGCCGGCCTGCGCATGTGTGGGTGAGCGCGGTGCACGTGTTACCGTTAGTAAGCTCCCCCCCCACACTGCCGCACCCCCGCCCACTATCGCCATCTGCATGGATGATGATGCAAGGAAAGTCTGGTCTAATTATAGACCGCCGGATGGGAGGCGCCTGCGCGTTGTCCTGCCAAAAGGTTAACTTAAGGTGAAATGCCCCTTGCCGGGACGGCCACAGGTTGCTGCCCACGCGGTCCTTACTGCGGGGAAACGCATTGGCCGAAAGCTTACATAAGTAACGGGGGTTGTGTGTGTTCCGTAACCTATGGCAAGGGTTGCCGTACATTCTACCGAATCGTTGGCGCTAATATGTTACCAATATACAAATAATAGTTAAGTTAGACCAAAAATTGTAGCAAAATAAGACATTGAAAAATGTTAAGAACCCCAAAACCCGCAGGGTTACCATGTTACCGAATTTTTGGGTCAAATAAGTTCACAAACAGAAATATGAGTATATACAAGTTGTACAAATATAAGCCATTGGAGAAATTAAAAATATTGTCTACTTCAACAACTGCAGAGTACCATACTTACTGCCGAATTATTGGATCATTTGATAGTTGCCTACAAAAAGAAATTGTTTAAAAAAAGGTATTAGAAAATTGTTGTGTCATATTTGGGTCATTATCTATGGGAAAAATCTGCTTTTAAGGTAAACACAAGGTGTAAAAATAAATGCTTTAAAAAATTTAAATGTGCCGCCAAACAAAAAATCCATAGGTTGCCATATCACCCAAGGGACATTACGAGTATAAAAACAGAAATTAAATGGTTAATGTATCCAAAACAGAATTTGTTTGGAAGAGGTATTGTTTTTTAGAAACATTTCATAGTAACCTTAGAATTTAATTTATTTTCCAAAGATGATTTTTAAATCCTGAATGCGTCACGCGCGGTTGGTATCAAAATAGTAATCAATGTAAGAATACACTTAATAACTTTATTCATAAGGCATTTTTTGAAATTATCTTTTTACGAAACTATAAGTTATTTTTACTAATAAATTCTTGCTTAACAAAAATTTAACATAAAAACAATTGGAAAAATCTCTGTAAATATATCTCGCATGATAAGCCAAACGCACACTCTTGTAACAATTTTTAAATTTAAATTGCAGGTTGAATAAGGGAAATTTGAAGAGTCGCTTACATTTGATCATTGATGCAAAATACGCGTCACTCGAGAATTTCCCTCCGCCGATGAGCGCTGCCGTGTCGGTGAAAAAACACTGAGCTATCGATAGTTTCATCGGGCGAGCGAGCTCACGCAGTCATCCCAAGCAGGCCGAAGTTTCTCGTTCAAGGGAATTTCATTTATAAGTTTCCGCCGCACATCACGCAAGGCGATTATTGCCCGAGCAGCAAAAGCGAAATTTTCGAGTGAATTTAAGTTCAAACAGAGAGCATGGTTCGACGTGGACGATCTGCCAGCCCGCCCCCTTCGGCGCGTAGGTGAGTGAAAATGGGGAAATGGGGAAATGGGGAAATCGGGAAAGCCGGGAAATGGCGAAAGAAAACACTGCAAACGCCGAAAACACATTTCGTAATCGTCCGGGAATCGGACCACATTTCTCTCGCCTTGTTCTCCCTTGGTCGGCATTTCCAGAGTCCCCCTCGGCTGCTGCTTTGGCCCTGAAAATTGGCTAAGGTTATGTAACCTCGGAGGGAAAATTTCAAGTCCAACGACATAAACAGGCCCTTTCGGAAATGTGCGATGATCTCTCGTCTCCGAGCTGCCCATTTAGCCGATTTCCCGCCGCGATGGAGGGCCAATATTCGAGTTAAATGGTAGAACAGCTTCATTGGGAAATACCCATCCCGTTTTGGGAAATTTTGGGGGAAATTGCCCATTAAATTAGTTAGATTTAGGGGGAAATGTCCCCTCACTATGAGAGATAACATAGGAATATACATACATATGGTTTCAATATCAAGAACATCTAGAAAGATGTTAGTTCCATTTGGTTAGAGGTAATTATAGCTATACCAGGAGAGTCCTATTAGATATACCCATCAAATTGGATAGATTTTGAGTCAAATTTCCCCTCACTCTCATAGGGACTTATAGAAATATGCATACATATGTTATTCGAAATCAAGAACATCTAGAAAGATGTTAGTTCCATTTGGTTAGAGGTAATTATAGATATACCAGGAGAGTTCTATTAGATATACCCATCAAATTAGATAGAATTAGTCGAACTTCCCCTCACTCGCATGCATATGTATGTTATTTAAAATCAAGAACATCTAGAAAGACATATAAAATTAGTTCCATTTGGGTAGAGGTAATTGTAGCTATACCAGGAGAGTCCTATTAGATATACCCATCAAATTGGATAGATTTTGAATTAGTTCCATTTGGGTAGAGGTAATTGTAGCTATACCAGGAGAGTCCTATTAGATATACCCATCAAATTGGATAGATTTTGAGTCAAATTTCCCCTCACTCTCATAGGGACTTATAGAAATATGCATACATATGTTATTCGAAATCAAGAGCAGCTAGAAATACCCGTAAAATTAGTAAGATTTGGGTTGAGGGTGCTATAAGAAATACCCATAAAACTAGTGCGTTTTTAGGCGAATTTGTCGTCCCTATAAGAGGTGTCGTATGCATTCCCCTTAGTATTAGTTTAACTTTGGGTGGAATTTCCTCTTGTAGTACAGATTGCTACTAGTTCCAGGGAAAACTAGTAGCAATAGCAGAAGAGAGCTATTAGAAATACCCATTTTGCAATTTTCTCTGAAATAACGTAACGTAAGTTCTGTTTCGGTCTAGTTCGATTTTGGGTGGAACTGCTTTGACCGATAGTGATAACTTATAGCAATATTTTGGTTACGTTAGTTAGCATTGTCGGGCCTGGGTGCAAAGTTCAATAAACACAACTGTATGTATAATATACACGCGAAACGTAATCAATAAGAGAATATAATGATTTAACTCGTTATATTTCCGAATGGCTAATGAATTTACCTAGGAAACCCTATTTACCGCTTATAACTGGAAGTAAATGCCATTGCAATTCAAGAGAGACTGCCCAAAACTATCTAAAACTTGGAGACTCCTGCTTTATAGTGAAGTACAGTATGGATAGTATATGGATATCTCTTTAGATTCATAAACCTCCAAGCTTTACCAACTACTACTATTAGTTTTGGTCCGTTTAATGAACACCTTGTTTTCTGTGCTTGTAACTGCGATACTCATTAGTTTCCCTTAGCTTTTGGACTGAGTACCGGGTGTTGCACGAAGGTTATTCCTAATTTTCTACACTTTCAATTGCGATACTGATGGATTTATCTTGTTATTTCTTCTATGTGCCAATAGGAGTGCCCCGGCCCCGGCTCCAGTTCCGGCCCGAGCTGCCGCTCCTCCGCCACCCCCGGCCCCAGTGGCAGCGCCCCCAAGTGCCGTGGGCATGCCGGCGCCCCAGCAGCCATCGATGTTCCAGCAGATGGCTGCCACCGCTGGCGGCGTTGCCGTGGGCTCGGCCATCGGCCACACTATGGGCGCGGGCATCACCTCGCTCTTCAGCGGCTCCGGGGACAAGGAGGCAGCCGCCCCGGCTCCGGCCGCAGCAGCTCCTGCTCCCCAGCAGCAGTACTACGCCCAGCAGCCGCAGCAGCAGGAGCCGCAGGGAGCGTGCGCCTGGGAGATCAAGCAGTTCCTGCAGTGCGCCCAAGGACAGGCCGATCTGTCGCTCTGCGAGGGATTCAACGAGGCCCTGCGCCAGTGCAAGCAGGCGCACCACCTGCAGTAGAGGAGGAGCATTTTGCCCAGAGGAGACGCTGGAGCATAGCTCAGAGGATATGCTCTAGCAAGACACCACACCACACACACTCACACTTAGAGGGGGGCACCGTCATCGCCTTCCGG
Source organism: Drosophila ironensis (assembly GCA_021223825.1). Lineage (NCBI taxonomy): Eukaryota > Metazoa > Arthropoda > Insecta > Diptera > Drosophilidae > Drosophila > Drosophila ironensis. The sequence continues at coordinate 648,556 of JAJJHQ010010118.1, read as the reverse complement.
TCCAACAACCTTTGTTTAGTTCTAATTTGTTTAATGAGAAATCCCGAAAGGTCGAGAGAAGCATTGTTTAATTGTAGTGCAAATTGTTAAATAGAAAATCCCCGTTTGGCAGTACCCAAGATCGAAGCACCAACATACCCAATCAGAGCCCTATTGGTGCTGCCAGCTGGGACCAAAAAAAATTAACGTTCGGTGTTTTTAATGACTGGGATTCGGGGCATCTCTAGGTTTCTGGACCTGCAAGTGTTACCTTCTCTGGTGAAATGTGTACCAATTAGACGTGACAATGCATTTCTATAAATACCCACATCGATTCATTTTCCTCATACATTCATTTGTATACTATATAGTACTTTTCTTTGTCACGTGTCTTCTGTGTTTTTGTTTTGGTCCGCGAGGTGAGGTTGCAATTGCGTCTATTTTGGTGAAATTCGCTTAGCGTAAACAGTGGTAATTGTGATAAACATGTTTACGAATCGGTGGCTATGGAAATGGCTGGGTTGGTAACGATGCCGTCTCTGGATTAGTCAACGTAGGGCTCTCATCTTTGCCACAATAGTGCCATAATCATGGACCCTTACGACACGGAGCTGTGCATTTCCGTTGTTGTCGGCGATTTATTGGTGAAATATGTTACAAAGTTGTGCTGGTTCAGACACTGAACATAGATCCGACCCATAATTAGTAAAAATTAGTAATTAACACAAGAAATTTTCCTTTTATTCTAGAACTTGTCTGCGCAAACAGGGACGCCATAGTCTGGGGATTGTAAAAAGGCCACCGTAAACGACCTCCACTGGAACGATCAGTCGCACCTCTGATATCGTCATTTGAGCAGCACTCACACCCTGCTGGATCCTTAAACAGACAGCAAATGGAAACCTTCAATTTCGGGCATCGTCGCTTTGCCCGGGGATGTAAAATCCTTATGATTGGCGTCCATCGTCTGTCACTAAGGATGCGGTGGGATACCGGATATCCTCCTTTAAATCTGTGCGTACTATGCTCATGTGGCCGTACACTGGGATCTATGGATTACAAGTGTTAGTTTGGATTCTATCAGCTTAGGGTAGTGCTCTGGGTATATTTGTGTATTTTTCGATACCTGTTTTATGCCCATTCATCTTTACGGCGAGACTTTCCCTAGACTCTAGTAGCGGCACCTTCGTTCGGCGTTCGCCTGCTGTACGCACCCTCAAGCTTTAGCTTAGCCGCCTCCATGGCCTTAGGTGGCAGGAGAGCAGCACTCACACCCTACTGGATCCTTAAACAGACATCAAATCGGAAGTTCCAATCTCGGGCATCGTCGCTTTGTTCGGGTAAGTAAAATCATCTTGATTGGCGTCCATCGTCTGTCACTATGGATAGGGTGGGATAGGGCTAACAAGACTTGAATTGACAATATCCTCTCCTAAATCTGTGTGCACTATGCTCATGTGGCCCTACACTGGGATCTGTGGATTACAAGTGTTTGTTTCAATTCTTTCAGCTTAGAGTAGTGCTGTGGTTATATTTGTCGATACCTTTTATCCTATCATTTATAGAAAGTTTTTGAAATGAGGCCTATTCATTGAATTCCTAGACTCTAGTAGCGTCTGTGCAAACAGGGACGCAATACTCTGGGGATTGTAAAAAGACCACCGTAAACGACCTCCACTGGAACGATCAGTCGCAGCTATGATATCGTCATTTGAGCAGCACTCACACCCTGCTGGATCCTTAAACAGACATCAAATCGAAAGCTTCAATCTCGGGCATCGTCGCTTTGTCCGGAGTAGTAAAAACTACTTGATTGGCGTCCATCGTCTGCCATTAAGGATAGGGTGGGATAAAGCTAAATACACGGCCGATTAGACAGAAATGTTCCTTTAGATCGGTGTGTACTATGCTGATGTGGCCGTACACTGGGATCTATGGATTACAAGTGTTAGTTTGGATTCTATCAGCTTAGGGTAGTGCTCTGGGTATATTTGTCGATACCTGTTTTTCATGAACTGCTACTATCGACATAGGGCCTATTCATCTTTACGGCGAGACTTTCCCTAGACTCTAGTAGCGCCTGCATATGTACGCACACGCTACAGCTTGAATTCTTTCAGCTTTGAGTAGGGCTGTGGGTATATGTGACGTGCGTATTTGTCGATTCTTTTTATCCTATCATTTACTGCAAATTTAGACATGAGGCCTATTCATCGAAAAGGCGAGACTATTCCTAGTCTCTAGTAGCGCCACCTCCGTTCGGCGTGCGCCTGCTGCTTACGCACTCGCTCCAGCTTCTGCTTAGCCGTCTCCATGGCCTTAGCCGCCAGGTCTGCCAGCGTTTTCTTGCTGCGTATGTCCTTTGCCGTCTGCTGGCGGCCCGTTTCCGGGAGCTGGCCCACCGCTGGGTCCTCGTAGTCCTTCGCGTCCTTGAGGTTGGGCGTCTTCACCTTGCTGCTAACCAGTGGGCTTTGGGGCGGGTGCACCGAGCGCGGCTTCTTCTTCCGGTTCTCGGTCGTGCCCAAATGAGAGCCGGGCGTTCCTCGGAAGCTTGCCTGCTGCGGCTGCTTGCGTCCGGTCAGACTGTCCCTACAGGGTGGGTTTTTCCCAAAAGTGAGTGTATATCTTGTAAACTATATATCAAATATGACCAGGAATTGTAAACCTTTCCTTAGATCCAGATATACCGGTTTGGTAGATCTTGGAGGACTTATAATATATAACAAGTAGGAACGCTGTAGTCGAGATTTCTCGACAACGAGATACCATGTACCTCTTTTCTTTATGAACCATTTCTTTGATTTTAATTTTTTTTTAAATAATTCACCAAATTTTCGTTTGTGTGCGGCATGCCGTTGCCTAGGGAAGGGGTGGGTAAAACTTTAATTGGCCATATCTTCTATATTTATTGTCCGATCCGTACGTAATTTTGCACGTACGTGTTTGACAATCAGTGGACTTATTGGACTGAAAATTATGCCTCTAGCTTTTACCATTTCGAAGATATCGATTTTTTTGCAAATACGAGGGCGGAAAGGGGCGTGGCAAAAGTCCAATAATACCATTATCTGCGTAATTGCTAAACGAACATAATGCAAAAAGAAATGGGTCTCTACCTCTTATTTTGTGCAAGTTATGGGCTAATGTGTCGAAGAACATTCAGTTTTATGCAAATTACGAAGGCGGAAAGGGGCGTGGCAAAAATTTGAAATAAACTTGATCTGCCTGCAATAATAACACACCAAAAGCAAAAATGACTAGACCTCTAGCTCTTACCATCTTCGAGAACGAGGTGTTCATACATACAGACAGACGGACGGACGGACAGACGGACGGACGGACAGACGGACATGGCTATATCGACTCGGCTGTTGATGCTGATCAAGAATATATATACTTTATGGGGTCGGAGATGTCTCCTTCTGGCTGTTACATACATTTGCACAAAACTAATATAACATTTGTACCTTAAGGTACATGGTATAAAAATTAATCATATTTTTAGGTACTTTTGTGAACCCGATTTAAAAACTCTTTCAGCTGACAATTTTTTTTTTTTTTTTTAACACCACCATTACCGGCACACTTACCAGCTGAGCTCCCGCATGTTCTTAGACCAGGCGGCCATGTCCCTTTCGCTGGTCCTGCGCTTCTCAGGGTCAAAGTGATTCAAACGGGCGCGGACGACGCATACGTGGTAGCCGGCCTCCGAATGCCGGTAGACCGGGTCCCTGAACTTTTTGCTTAGCTTGGCTGCCTTCTCCACGGCATCGTTCACCACAGGCCATCGCTTCATTTTTTGCTGCTGCTCTATCTTCTCGGAGATGGCGCCTCCACCGGCTTTCCCTGCCCCTGAGGACGTCGATGGAAGCTTGGAGGCCTGGGCCGCCTGTCGCCGCAGGATCGTGATCATGGACGGAGGCTTCTGCACTCCCTGTGCGCTCCGTGGTTGTTTGGCGACGTCCTTGGGTTGCAGGGCCAGGCCGCTGTCGCTGTTCTTCTCGTGCGCTGGAGCCCAGGTTACGGTGCTGAAGGGATGCACGGGACTCACCTGGCAGCGCGCACTCCCCGCAGAGACATAGCAGCGTCCCTGTTCCAGTAGCTGGCGGGTGGGGGCATACGGCTGGTACTCGAGACGGAAGGACTTCACCGAGGGGACGGAGGGCCCTAGCATAGGTAGCAAGTCAGCAAGATGTTGCTTAAACAACGCCCTCATGCCGTTGCGCGTTTGCTTACTTTTCTGGTGCGTCAGTTTTACATCTTTTAGCTCCGCCAATTGCACGTCCTTTGGATCCGCCAACTGTAAAGCATTCGGCTCTGCCAACCGCTGTTCTTCTCCTGTCCCTGCCTTCGGCTCCTCCGGCAACGTGTACAGCATGCTCCCCTTAGCCGTAAACGTCTTCAGGGATCGTGTCTTCTCGTGGTCCTTCAGCAGCTCGGCCTTCGGCAGGGTCGGGCATTTCATCCGCAACTGCTTCTTCGAAGTTGGTTGGTGAACCGGTTGACGTTTGCGGTTGCTGGGTGGCGACGTGGTAGCTTGGCTGGATGACGCCAATCCCTCCGAGTTGGACATCTTGGGTTTAGAAGTCTGTGGTTTGGGCAGCTTCACCGGGACCTCCCTCTTCGCATTGATCTTGCTTCCGGCTTCCTGAGGTGGCGACGTGGTAGCTTGGCTGGATGACGCCAATCCCTCCGAGTTGGACATCTTGGGTTTAGAAGTCTGTGGTTTGGGCAGCTTCACCGGGATCTCCCTCTTCGCATTGATCTTGCTTCCGCCTTCCTGAGGGGGATCTTCTATAAGGTGATGAACCTTTAGTTCGGGAACCAGATGTTTCTGCCCGTCGCGACGCCATTTCTCCATCTCTGAGAGCGTCTCAATCGTCTGACCGCGCACTTTGCTTTGGGCCAGGCTCTTGCCCAGCCGCCTGGACTTCATCATCTGGAGCTGCTGGAGCTGCTCCCGCTCCCGCTCCCCATGGGCGTCGTCCGGGTCCCACTTGTATGTGCCAAGGTCAGAAGATAGATGGTTATGGCATGGCCGACGCAGGATAGAGAACAATTGGCCAACTGGAAGGGATTGGTTTTTGAATAGAGGGGGCAGTAAGAGTATCCAGTATCCATATAAGCTAACAAACGGACAGAGGACAACGGACAAGGCCAGTAGGAGATATAACAATTGCTTTTTGAGATTCGTTGCCATTTAGTTTACGAGTTCCCATATGTGGCTTGTTGGATAAGATCGGTTTTGAATAGATGTATGAATTGCTAGGTATCTTACCGGTCACACGGACAGGAGCCAACGGACAAAGCCGGTAGAAGCTTTGAAGCTCACGATTGCTTCTTAAGGTTCGTAACCAATTGACAAACGATTCTCAATCAGCTTTCAGGTTATTAAGTCCGATTGTAAAGCAGATTTAACTTGTTTTAACACGATTTCTTTTCGATTGGATTTGCGATTGTTAAGACACTGGAGCCCCGGAAGGTCTACTTGGTACTTACTATGAAAAGGACCCATATGCCGTTTGGTTTGTGCCACTAGAGTAGTAATTTTTGGGGCCGAAAAAATGTGTTTCATTTTGATATTGATAAAAAAAAATTAAAATAAAATAGAGAGTGCTGCTACAAAATGAATCGGTGTATCCTAAATCCTAAATTCTGAAATCTAAAAGTAATGTCCAACCGAACGAAATTTGAATCGCAGGGCAGGGCCTACTTGCTAAGAGAAACTTAACCACGACTACACTATCTACTTAAGGTTATCGAAAAGCTTTAAAACCTAGCTTTACTTACATAGCAGATCGTTTATAAAAAGATTGTGATAGTAAGGTATCCTAACTAACGGACAAACGGACAGGGGCCCGTCCAACGTTGGTACCTGTTGGTAGCCCTGCTGGCGGCACTGCTGGGCTCGGCCATCGGCCACACTATGGGCGCGGGCTTCACCTCGCTCTTCAGCGGCTCCGGGGACAAGGAGGCAGCCGCCCCGGCTCCGGCCGCAGCAGCTCCTGCTCCCCAGCAGCAGTACTACGCCCAGCAGCCGCAGCAGCAGGAGCCGCAGGGAGCGTGCGCCTGGGAGATCAAGCAGTTCCTGCAGTGCGCCCAAGGACAGGCCGATCTGTCGCTCTGCGAGGGATTCAACGAGGCCCTGCGCCAGTGCAAGCAGGCGCACCACCTGCAGTAGAGGAGGAGCATTTTGCCCAGAGGAGACGCTGGAGCATAGCTCAGAGGATATGCTCTAGCAAGACACCACACCACACACACTCACACTTAGAGGGGGACACCGTCATCGCCTTCCGGTCCAACAACCTTTGTTTAGTTCTAATTTGTTTAATGAGAAATCCCGAAAGGTCGAGAGAAGCATTGTTTAATTGTAGTGCAAATTGTTAAATAGAAAATCCCCGTTTGGCAGTACCCAAGATCGAAGCACCAACATACCCAATCAGAGCCCTATTGGTGCTGCCAGCTGGGACCAAAAAAAATTAACGTTCGGTGTTTTTAATGACTGGGATTCGGGGCATCTCTAGGTTTCTGGACCTGCAAGTGTTACCTTCTCTGGTGAAATGTGTACCAATTAGACGTGACAATGCATTTCTATAAATACCCACATCGATTCATTTTCCTCATACATTCATTTGTATACTATATAGTACTTTTCTTTGTCACGTGTCTTCTGTGTTTTTGTTTTGGTCCGCGAGGTGAGGTTGCAATTGCGTCTATTTTGGTGAAATTCGCTTAGCGTAAACAGTGGTAATTGTGATAAACATGTTTACGAATCGGTGGCTATGGAAATGGCTGGGTTGGTAACGATGCCGTCTCTGGATTAGTCAACGTAGGGCTCTCATCTTTGCCACAATAGTGCCATAATCATGGACCCTTACGACACGGAGCTGTGCATTTCCGTTGTTGTCGGCGATTTATTGGTGAAATATGTTACAAAGTTGTGCTGGTTCAGACACTGAACATAGATCCGACCCATAATTAGTAAAAATTAGTAATTAACACAAGAAATTTTCCTTTTATTCTAGAACTTGTCTGCGCAAACAGGGACGCCATAGTCTGGGGATTGTAAAAAGGCCACCGTAAACGACCTCCACTGGAACGATCAGTCGCACCTCTGATATCGTCATTTGAGCAGCACTCACACCCTGCTGGATCCTTAAACAGACAGCAAATGGAAACCTTCAATTTCGGGCATCGTCGCTTTGCCCGGGGATGTAAAATCCTTATGATTGGCGTCCATCGTCTGTCACTAAGGATGCGGTGGGATACCGGATATCCTCCTTTAAATCTGTGCGTACTATGCTCATGTGGCCGTACACTGGGATCTATGGATTACAAGTGTTAGTTTGGATTCTATCAGCTTAGGGTAGTGCTCTGGGTATATTTGTGTATTTTTCGATACCTGTTTTATGCCCATTCATCTTTACGGCGAGACTTTCCCTAGACTCTAGTAGCGGCACCTTCGTTCGGCGTTCGCCTGCTGTACGCACCCTCAAGCTTTAGCTTAGCCGCCTCCATGGCCTTAGGTGGCAGGAGAGCAGCACTCACACCCTACTGGATCCTTAAACAGACATCAAATCGGAAGTTCCAATCTCGGGCATCGTCGCTTTGTTCGGGTAAGTAAAATCATCTTGATTGGCGTCCATCGTCTGTCACTATGGATAGGGTGGGATAGGGCTAACAAGACTTGAATTGACAATATCCTCTCCTAAATCTGTGTGCACTATGCTCATGTGGCCCTACACTGGGATCTGTGGATTACAAGTGTTTGTTTCAATTCTTTCAGCTTAGAGTAGTGCTGTGGTTATATTTGTCGATACCTTTTATCCTATCATTTATAGAAAGTTTTTGAAATGAGGCCTATTCATTGAATTCCTAGACTCTAGTAGCGTCTGTGCAAACAGGGACGCAATACTCTGGGGATTGTAAAAAGACCACCGTAAACGACCTCCACTGGAACGATCAGTCGCAGCTATGATATCGTCATTTGAGCAGCACTCACACCCTGCTGGATCCTTAAACAGACATCAAATCGAAAGCTTCAATCTCGGGCATCGTCGCTTTGTCCGGAGTAGTAAAAACTACTTGATTGGCGTCCATCGTCTGCCATTAAGGATAGGGTGGGATAAAGCTAAATACACGGCCGATTAGACAGAAATGTTCCTTTAGATCGGTGTGTACTATGCTGATGTGGCCGTACACTGGGATCTATGGATTACAAGTGTTAGTTTGGATTCTATCAGCTTAGGGTAGTGCTCTGGGTATATTTGTCGATACCTGTTTTTCATGAACTGCTACTATCGACATAGGGCCTATTCATCTTTACGGCGAGACTTTCCCTAGACTCTAGTAGCGCCTGCATATGTACGCACACGCTACAGCTTGAATTCATTCAGCTTTGAGTAGGGCTGTGGGTATATGTGACGTGCGTATTTGTCGATTCTTTTTATCCTATCATTTACTGCAAATTTAGACATGAGGCCTATTCATCGAAAAGGCGAGACTATTCCTAGTCTCTAGTAGCGCCACCTTCGTTCGGCGTGCGCCTGCTGCTGACGCACTCGCTCCAGCTTCTGCTTAGCCGTCTCCATGGCCTTAGCCGCCAGGCCTGCCAGCGTTTTCTTGCTGCGTATGTCCTTTGCCGTCTGCTGGCGGCCCGTTTCCGGGAGCTGGCCCACCGCTGGGTCCTCGTACTCCTTCGCGTCCTTGAGGTTGGGCGTCGTCACCTTGCTGCTAACCAGTGGGCTTTGGGGCGGGTGCACCGAGCGCGGCTTCTCCTTCCGGTTCTCGGTCGTGCCCAATTGAGAGCCGGGCGTTCCTCGGAAGCTTGCCTGCTGCGGCTGCTTGCGTCCGGTCAGACTGTCCCTACAGGGTGGGTTTTTCCCAAAAGTGAGTGTATATCTTGTAAACTATATATCAAATATGACTAGGAATTATACCCAGATATACCGGTTTGGTAGATCTTGGAAGACTTATAATATAAAAAAAGCATAGATTTGTTAAACTAGGATTACCTTCGACTTTCGCGTATTTTTAATAAAAAAAAAACATTAAGCGCTATGTTTACGAAGTCAATATTAGAAGCAAAGCTGCGAAGCCCATCCAAGGACCACTGGGGCCAAAGGCATTCGGCCTTATACACGACAGCTCACGAAGGTTGCCGAGGGAGAGGCTGGTCGAGGGAGAGGTCAAAAACAAATCCTACCTAGTGCATACTATTTTTTCTATACGGACATAGTTTTAAAATTAATTATGGTTAAAAAATAAATTACAGAATAATTTTGCTTCTTTTATACTCGCAATTATTTGAACTACAAACGTTCATTTGCTTTAGCTTGAATTTCATTGCTTTAAAGATAAAAATAAATCATATTTTTAGGTACTTTTGTCAACCCGATTTAAAAACTCTTTCAGCTGACAATTTTTTTTTTTTTTTTTTTTTAACACCACCATTACCGGCACACTTACCAGCTGAGCTCCCGCATGTTCTTAGACCAGGCGGCCATGTCCCTTTCGCTGGTCCTGCGCTTCTCAGGGTCAAAGTGATTCAAACGGGCGCTGACGACGCATACGTGGTAGCCGGCCTCCGAATGCCGGTAGACCGGGTCCCTGAACTTTTTGTTAAGCTTGACTGCCTTTTCCACGGCATCGTTCGCCACAGGCCATCGCTTCATTTGCTGCTGCTGCTCTATCTTCTCGGAGATGGCGCCTCCACCGGCTGTCCCTGACCCTGAGGACGTCGGTAGAAGCTTGGAGGCCTTGGCCGCATGTCGCCGCAGGATCGTGATCATGGACGGAGGCTTCTGCACTCCCTGTGCGCTCCGTGGTTGTTTGGCGACGTCCTTGGGTAGCAGGGCCAGGCCGCTGTCGCTATTCTTCTCGTGCTCCGAAGCCCAGGTTACGGTGATCAAGGGATTCACGGGACTCACCTGGCAGCGCGCACTCCCCGCAGAGACATAGCAGCGTCCCTGTTCCATTAGCTGGCGGGTGGGGGCATACGGCTGGTACACGAGACGGAAGGACGTCACCGAGGGGACGGAGGGCCCTAGCATAGGTAGCAAGTCAGCAAGATGTTGCTTAAACAACGCCCTCATGCCGTTGCGCGTTTGCTTACTTTTCTGGTGCGTCAGTTTTACATCTTTTAGCTCCGCCAATTGCACGTCCTTTGGATCCGCCAACTGTAAAGCATTCGGCTCTGCCAACCGCTGTTCACCTCCTGCCCCTGCCTTCGGCTCCGCCGGCGGCGTGTACAGCAACGTCCCCTTGGCCGTCAACGTCTTCAAGTGCCGTGTCTTCATCGGCATCTCGTGGTCCTTCAGCAGCTCGGCCTTCGGCAGGGTCGGGCATTTCATCCGCAACTGCTTCTTCGAAGTTGGTTGGTGAACCGGTTGACGTTTGGGGTTGCTGGGTGGCGACGTGGTAGCTTGGCTGGATGACGCCAATCCCTCCGAGTTGGACATCTTGGGTTTAGAAGTCTGTGGTTTGGGCAGCTTCACCGGGATCTCCCTCTTCGCATTGATCTTGCTTCCGGCTTCCTGAGGGGGATCTTCTATGAGGTGATGAACCTTTAGCTCGGGAACCAGATGTTTCTGCCCGTCGCGACGCCATTTCTCCAGCTCTGAGAGCGTCTCAATCGTCTGACCGCGCACTTTGCTTTGGACCAGGCTCTTGCTCAGACGCCTGGACTTCATCATCTGGAGCTGCTGGAGCTGCTGCCGCTCCCGCTCCCGCTCCCCATGGGCGTCGTCCGGGTCCCTCACCGGCTCCCACTTAGTGGCCAGCTTTGGGTTCATCAGTCCAAGCGAAGGAAGGACGGGGGTGGATGAGCGCCGCCCACCCACTCTCTCCTCTTGATTGCGCTTCACGGCTTGCAGATGGGCGATCCGGCTTTGCTTTACGTGGTATTTGCGTTTCGGCTGGAATGCCGTCCAAAAGTTAGACGACGGCATTAGTGGTCGCCAAAGTGCCGCGTCCCTTTCCCGGCGACATACTCGTAGCAAGCTGCCCACATGATGCGTCAACGGCCAACATGTCCGGGGGCCACCGAGAAGGCTGGTCATGTATGTGCCAAGGCCAGAAGATAAGAGGTTATGGCATGGCCGACGCAGGACCGAGTACAGTTGGCTAACTGGAAGGGATTGGTTTTTGAATAGAGGGGGCAGTAAGAGTATCCAGTATCCATATAAGCTAACAAACGGACAGAGGACAACGGACAAGGCCAGTAGGAGATATAACAATTGCATTTTGAGATTCGTTGCCATTTAGTTTACGAGTTCCCATATGCGGCTTGTTGGATAAGATCGGTTTTGAATAGATGTATGAACTCCTAGGTATCTTACCGGTCACACGGACAGGAGCCAACGGACAAAGCCGATAGAAGCTTTGAAGCTCACGATTGCTTCTTAAGGTTCGTAACCAATTGACAAACGATTCTCAATCAGCTTTCAGGTTATTTAGTCCGATTGTAAAGCAGATTTATCTTGTTTTAACACGATTGCTTTTCGATTGGATTTGCGATTGTTGAGACACTGGAGCCCCGGAAGGTCTACTTGGTACTTACTCTGAATCGGACGCATGCGCCGTTTGGCTTGTGCTACCAGAGGATTCATTCACTGAGCCAAAAAAAAAGTGTTTCAATTTTATATTGATAAAAAAAATAAATAAAAAGTAAAAACTGCTAGAAAATGATTCAGTGTATCCTAAATCCTAAAGTATTCTGAAATCTAAAAGTAATGTCCAACCGAACGAGATTTGAATCGCAGGGCAGGGCCTACTTGCTGTGAGAAACCTAACTAAAACTACACTATCTGCTTAAGACTATCGATTAGCTTTATTTTCTAAAACTAAAGTCCACACAGAAGGGCTTAAGACTAGAATTATAGATTATCGTAGATTTTTTCAGTAAATGTGATTTTCTTAACTTACCAAGGTGACTCCACACTGTATCAGGTTGTTATGGTGCTATACTACTCCTATAAGCCTCAGCCCAAGCTCAAAAAGGGAGTAACAACAACAAAAATTCAAACATAAATAAGAAGACTGGTTTTCCGTCAGAGTCTAGGGTTTTAAATATAAATTTACGTTGGTTTTACGATCTAAGTTTGTTTGAACTAAAGCTATTTAAGCTAATGATTTGTTGATTCACATTTTTTTGGTCGACGCCAATGAGGCCCTCTCACTCTGATTGACACATTAATTGTACTTGCATTTGTGATACCTTATATACTAGTAATTTAATTTTATTATGCGAATTAAGCGATCGCTGGGTCAAAAAAAAAGGGTTACAGTTTTCAAGTCCAAATACATAATTTAAGCAGAAATCTGCGCTTATTTATGCCAGTATCTACCCTTGAAGCGGCTTCTCTTGGGCTGGTTCTCATAGTCGGATGATTGGTCGCTTGGTTGCCGCGTCCTTCGACGGCCAATCCACGGCTGGCGGTTCGCCTCCTGCAGCGTGGGACGCTGCACCTGCTGGCTTCCCTGTTGGTGGCCCTGCTGGCGGCCCTGTTGGCGGCCCTGTTGGTGGCCCTGTTGGTGGCCCTGTTGGTGGCCCTGTTGGTGGCCCTGTTGGTGGCCCTGTTGGTGGCCCTGTTGGTGGCCCTGCTGGCAGCCCTGCTGGCGGCTCTGTTGGCGGCTCTGTTGGCGGCACTGCTGCATCCGCAGCGCCTCCTCCGCCTTTCTAACAACCGCTTGGAAGTCCAGCTGCTCCTTCCTCGCCCTCTCGTTGGCAGCCTCGGCCTCAGCTTGAGCCCTTTGGGCGGCCTCTTCCGCCCTCTGAGATTCACGGGCTTTGGCCGCAATGGCGGCGTGGTCCGGCTTCTGGAACTCGTAGTACCAATGTCTAAGGAAGACCTTCTCTAGGGTGGTCACACGGTAGACCAGGCTCTGCGCCACCTGCCGCCCCCGGCACAGCAGGAACTGTAGCCGCTCGAGGGCGAAGACCGCTACCAGGCCGATGTTGTCCTGGCGGCCCAACTCCATAATCTTAACGGCGTTCATGGCCGCCGTCTCCACCATCTCCTCATGCTGCGTGCGCACGGCATAGTCGAGCAGATCCTGGCACAGCTGCTTGTGGTCGCGCGGCAGCGGCTTCATCGCCGGCAGCTTGACGGCCTCCAGGAGTGCGGAGAGTCGGTGGCGACTCAGGGGCTTTTCCCAGTCGGGCTCAAAGTACTCCAGCTGCTGGGTGTTCACACAGGCATTCTGAAAAGGCTCCACAAACTCGCGCAGTTCCGAGGGCAGCTGCCGCTCTTTTGTCAGGTCCTCGCTCACCACGAACTGCAGGCGGCGCACGGCCTCGTTGTAGAGATCCACGACGAACTGGGGCGTCTCCCGGCTCTTCAGGTCGATTGTGACGTCCCGATCTGCGGCGTACCTCAGCCGCCGGAAGAGCGGCTGGCCCAAATGCTCGGTGAAGAACTCGCGCACCTCCACCTGCTGCAGTTTTTGCTGATCTTTAATCATGGCGAGGTACTCAATGGCGGTGTTCAGCTGGCCAATCAAACGGCCCTGCGAGTTGGGAGCTTTCGGCACGGCAAGCACGCGCATGTAGCGCACCCCCAGCTGTGCAAACACCTCATGGCTAACGCGTTCGGTGTTGCCCGGAGACCTAAGGTGAATGAGAGCCAGGTTGTGGCAGTTGGCGCTAAGCATAATCTGCTTGAAGGTCTCGCTCGGCGTCAAAGAGTCGGACAGGTGGACAATGGCATTGGCATGGTGCAGCTGACTGTCGCCGGGTTTCCAATCCGTCTCTTTGATTAGCACCACGCTCAGGGCAACGTTCCGGGACAGGCCGCGAATGTAGCCGCCCATTTGGAAGCGGGCGTCAGGCGACTTTGGCACGCGCAGCAGAATCCGGTTGAGGTCGTTCTCCAGCTGCGAGCAGAGTGGCTCGCTGGGGAGCACAAAGACTAGCTTGTAGAAGCGTCGGGCCCCGGGCTGCCGCAGGGGCAGGCACTCGTCCAACAGGGACCACAGGTCGAGCTTGTAGCAACTGTTGTCCTGCAGGACGGACAGGAGCTGGCGATAGTCGCAGGGCTTGCCCAGCCTGTAGCGCCGCATGAGGCGCAGCGGGGCCTGCGCGCACGCCATGTCCACTACGAGTTCGGGCTCCTCGGCCCCGAAGCTGAGCGGCAGCTGGTTGAACAGCGTGTCCTTCTGCTTCTGCTCGCGACGGTAGCAGCGCCAGAGGCGAAAATAGAAGCGCATTACGCCGTGCTCGTAGAGGGAGCGATGCCACTGCTCCTCGGCCAGCTGGGCCACGTAGGCGTTTATTCGCTTATCATACAAGCAATGGGAGGACGTATGCACCTGCATCTCCTGGCAGCAGACCTCCTGCACGCTATCCCTCAATACCTCCTCTAAGAACTCCTGGGCGATGGCCTGTTTGCACTTCTCCTTCTGCCGCCTGCGCTGCTTTATCAGCTCTCGCCGCTTCATCTGCTGCTCGAGTTTCCGCTGCTGCTCCTCCTGCCGTTTCCGTGCCTCTTCCCACTGCTGCTGTCGCTGCATCTCCTGGCGCCGCAGGCGCTCCTGCTCCATTTGATGCTGTTGCTCGCGCTGCTTCTCCAGCTCAATCCGCTGGCGCTCCTGCTCCATCTGAAGCTGCTGCTGCCGACGCTGCTGCTCCATCTGCAGCTGCTGCTGGCGCTGCTGCTCCATCTTAAGCTGCTGCTGGCGCTGCTGCTCCATCTGAAGCTGAAGCTGTTGCTGTTGCTGCTGGCGCTGCTGCTCCATCTGAAGCTGCTGCTGCTGCTGTTGCTGGCGCTGCTGCATTTGCTTGAGGCGCTCGCGCTCCATCTGCAGCTTGGCTCCAGCCTCGAACTCGGCCTGCCGCAGGGCCTGCAGCTGCGCCTCCTTGTGCCGCTGCTGGCTCTCCTCCCGCTCCTGCGGCTGCACAAAGCGGAAGGTGCTCGCCGCCGAGGGCTGGGCTGCGGAGGGCGCCGCCATAGGAAGCTTAAATAGGTTGTTGGGCACCTGGGACGGCTTCTCCTTCACCTCCACCACCTCCTCGACCTCGTGCCCGGCCTGCTGGTCCCTCGCCGACCAGGCAGCAGTCTTTAGGACGCCGTGATCATTGAAGCTGTTGTGCGGACGGTGGTCCAGGTAGACGGACCGAGGAGGCAGCGGCTCCCCGCAGATGCACTCGCCCACGCTCTGCTTGCGCTTCGACTCCACCAGCTAAGGACAGAATATACAAATTAAATACAGTTGTGATGATTTACTAAATATAAGGGTCTTGGTGCCAAAAAACCAGGCACTAACAGCGTTTAAGCTCCCCGGGGGAACAGGCATTGCAATCGCAGTAAGCGAAATTGTAGGATTTCAAGACTAGCTGACTTATCGCCAAGGAAACTGACAAATAAGAAAAACAATAATGAAACTCCCGACCAACGTTAGGATGTGGGTCAAGGAATAAAAAAGAAATTACTCATTGCACTCAAATACACCCATTAAGGTAAAGCTATTTCACCATCTCCCGTAGAACCCACTTCGATATAATCCATTGGCCTAGGAACACTAATGAAACATTCAGCTAAATATGTCTATTAGTAAGAAATGACACTCCCTAATTCTTAAAAAACAACTGCTCCAAGAGTAGAAGGATAACCTTTGTGAGCTGTAATAGGATGTTGGAAACAGGTGCCCAAAAAGAGCTGGTTTCATCTTCAGGATAATTCAGGTGGTATAGCACTCAAACATTTTTAAAAGCTAACTAAAATCAGAAAATCAGAGTGATTTTCGCTGAATGTTAAAACCTTTTTTTTGTGCTTTTCATATGTGCCTTAAATTGCTGGTTTTCCCTCAGAAGTAATGCAATTCTACGCATCTCCTGTACCACCTAACCCATCTTGATGTTCCCCGACTCATTTTCTATTAACTAAATGTGTTCATCGGAAGGATATGAAACACATAGAGTTATAACAAAAACCAGAGGAAGTGCCCCTAAAAGTTGTTGCAACATCTGCTCAAAATAATAAATAACCACTCTAAGACCTGAGGGAATCGATCCCATTTTCAACGATTAATTTACTATCAACGTAACTCTATCTTATCCATATCGCAAAGGACCACATCGGTCTATGCGCAACACTTTCCTTCTAAGGAGAAGTCAACAGGATAAGCCTAACCCAACCTAACCTAATGTGTCTATCACAACGAAATTAAATACCACTAAAGGGAAATCCTCTGAAAGTGTTAAGGTTGTAGAATTAGACGTGTCACCTGCAGAACCTCTACACTTTTTAAAGTCACCCATTTTCACCGGCTAATTAACTATCAAGTGGGTCTATCTGAACGAATTTACACCTGTAAATCCTCTGGAAATTGTTGCAACATGTGCAAAAATGCCTGGTAAGTAATGCTTCCCTAGAGGCAATGCTCTTTCACACATCTTCTGTAGAACCTTTTTTTGTGATTTAAACCTAACCCACGCCGATTTTGATCTATTAATTTACCATCAACCAAATCTGAACGAAATTGCACTGGTAAATTGTGCAATTAAGAACCACTCGTGGACCATTCAATGGCATACGACCTCTGGGGCTTAGACTCACCTCGATCTGGCGGTGCAGTTTGAAGTCCGTCTCCACATCGACCATCTGCGTGAGGAACACGCGCTTCTCCCTGTCCACCTTCAGGCCGTAGTGCGTAACGAACGCGGCGGCCTCCGCCTCGTTGCCGCATCCGAGCCTGCTCGCCACGACACTCAGAGGCAGGGAGGAGACCTCGTTTCTGCGCGGGGCGCGATAGGCCTGGATGAGGCGTTGCAGGGCATGGACGCGCAGCTGCGTCATGTAGGCGACCAGGATGCAGGCGCTCAGGTAGCTGGTCTCCTCCGACCGCATCATCTTGAAGAAGCGCACAAAGTTCGTGTCCTGCAGGGCCAGGTAGAACTGGATGGCCTGACGCACCTCCGGACATTGCTGCAGCTCCTCCGGCAGCTGTCCGATGTCCCACAGGAAGTTTGCATCCGCCAGGTTGGCCAGAATGAGGTAGCCCCGGAACTCGGTCTCGCGCGGGCACTGGACGCCCTGCAGGCGCAGGTCGTGGTACATGTACTTGAGCGTCTGCAAGCACTTGGTGAGGTTCTCGGCGTTGATCTTCGAGTCGAAGACGCTCGGTCCCTCGGCCACCAGGCGGGCGGCGCAATGGATGTGGAAGCGGGCGCACTGCTCCATCAGTTGGACGGCCCCCAGGGAGCACAACTCCTGCTGGGTGATCTCCTTGCGGATGGAGCGTGTGCGGTCCCACACAAAGTGGAACCAGTCGCCTATGTTGATGGTCGGGCGCGCGCTCAGATCCATTATCTCGTGCATCAGATAGGTCATGCTCATGTGCAGGGCCGCCTCCGTGCGCAGTTCGTGCGGCAGCGGCGCCTCCTGGTCGGCACTGCTGCGCGAGTACTCCTTGAGGGCCCGCTCGTGGCTGATCAGCTCGTCGGAGCCGGACCGCAGCTCGTAGACGGACACCTGGCGCTGGAACTCGCGCAGGGCCCGCTCCTTCTCCGGGCACATGTCCGGGCAGCAGCCCTGCGTGGCCTTGCCGGATGGGTTCGGCGCTCGGTTCAGACGCATCAGCTTGTCGCGGGCGTCCAGGACGCGGTAGCGCTCCTCCGCCGTGTGGGTGGGACGCACCAGCATGCTCTCCAGCTCCTTGTTGGTGCGGGCGGGGGCAACGGCCGAGGCGGCGGCGCCTCTGTTGGCATTGCGCTGACTTTGCTGCACGACGGCGTTGGCGGGCGGTCTGGCGGACTGTCCGCCGCGCCAGGGCGCACTCAGGGCACTCAGCTCGGCCTGGACATCGGGATCGACCCACTGCTCGGGGTTCTGGGCCGGCGAGGACTCGTTATCCGCATAGCGCATGCTGAATGTGTGCCCCTGAAAGGTGTCGCCATGGCGGAACGCCTGCTCCGCCTCCGCCTCGGTGGCAAAGCTCACCGTGCAGATCATGCGGCGGGGCCGCAGGACAAAGTTTGTGAGGTTGCCGAAGCGCCCGAAGTGCTCGCGGGCCACGTACTTGTCGAGGAACAGCTCCGGAATGCCGGTGCATCTGCAAGGCACAAAGTCAGGCGGGTTCCGGGGAGTATGGGACCGGGGCCATGGCCCGGGGGACTACTCACACCAAGGTCTTGTAGTTGTAGTTCGGGGGGCGGGTGTCCGCCATTGATCTGCCGCCGGATTGGACAGAATTCCTTCTATAACGACGCCTGACGGTGTACTTGCTCTGCCGAGGCGTTGGAGATGACACTCTGTAAACGATGCGATTGCGATTGCGTCCGCGCGCCCTTAGAGGTGGACCCGGCCTGCGATAGTCCATGTCGGCGATTTCTTTGGATCGCTAAGAAGCTTCGAAATGGAAACGGGAATCACTTCCAGAGGACAAAACAAATGGTTTGGCAGATTTACCGCTCTAAATGTTTGATGTGCATGCAAATTAAATGATTACACAATTTTACGATATATGGATAATGAATCCCTATAATGTATATATATTCTTGATCAGTATCAAAAGTCTAGCCATGTCCGTCTGTCCGTCTGTTCGTCTGTCCGTCTGTCTGTATGAACGCCTAGATTTTGGAAACTATAATAGATAGATAAAAGCTAATTGCACATTCTAATTCTAGGGATACGAGATCAGTACAAGTTTATTTTGAAAATCGGCTACCTCCCACCACTGCCGCGCAAGCGTCGAAGTTCTATGACATCCACAATTTTAGCTCTATAGGCATTAATTTTGGATAGTACATTGGTAGGGGCATTATCTATATGTGTTGCAAAAATCAGCCGGTTATGCCCACTTTTGTTTGCAAAAATTACAATAATAGGTTGCGTTGTATGAAAAAATGACAAGTTTCTCCATAGAAACACTTCTCATACAAACACACACCTGCAAAATAAATTACGAAAATTTGTTGCTCCCAAAAGTAGGTAGGTATTATATTGTGTCAAAAACCAAGTAAAACTGAGAACCGGGAATTTATAGTCGAGTAACTCGACTCTAATCGTTCTTACTTGTTTTGGTTCTATGAGTGCTGTTCGATTGACTTACCCGCCAACTTTTATACCTTTATTCTTGCAGATACAAAATGCTTCAGACTGACAGTTCTTCTGTAAAAAAAAGGAGTATTTCAATCTCATATGCGAATAATTCTGATCAATTTTTTCTGAGTATGCTGTTTGAAAGACTTACAGCACCTAATTTTTGTCGTTTGCAAATAAGCTTACTTCGAACTATTACTTTTCAAGTGAAACAAGAAGTCTCTCCAATCACAGGTGCAAATTTCGGAACTGATTTTTTCTGAGCGAGCTGCTTAAGCGTTGCAGAAAAAAATGACTTGGCACTTGTAAAAGAAAAAAAGCAGTATCCCAATGAAATATGATTAAATTTCATTAATAAACTTACAGGCGCCTGGCACTTTTTAGGTGAAACAGAAGTCTTTCAATTATGCGATGAACATTTTTGGAGCTGATTTGTTCTGAGCGGGCTGCTTGACCAATTGTAGCACGTGCTAAAGGAAAAAAGCAGTATCCGAATGAAATATGCAATTGAGAGTGATTAACTTTTATTAATAAATCAACTTACAGGCGCCTGGTACTTTTTAGGTGAAACAAGAAGTCTTCCAATTACCGATGTAAATTTTTTGAGCTGATTTCTTCTGAGCGGGCTGTTTGATCTATCACTGGCACTTTCAAAAGGAAAAAAACAAAATCCCAATGAAATATGCAATTGAGAATGATGAAATTGCATCAATAAATCTTATTAAGTGAAACAAGAAGTCTTCCAATCACGGATTCAACTTTTTGGAGCAGATTCTTTCTAAGCAGGTTGTTTGGCCGATTGCAGAAGACACGACTTGTCACTGACAATTGCAGGAGAAAAAAGGAAGTTAGCCAATGACATTTGTCCCTGAGAGGGATGGGACTTTTTCAATAAATGAATTGTTTACAGGCTCCCTAAAAGTATCAAAGCTTAACGGTGGCAACCATACAATTTAAAAGTGATTCATCAAAATCGATTTGTGGACCGATGCTATCGCCCGGTTCGAGCTCTGGCTATCGCCCGGTTCGGGGTCTGGCTATCGGCCGGTTCGATTGGTCGTCGGGTTCGGGCGGGGGATGGGGGGGGGCGGGCGCTAGAGATGGGGGGGGCCGGGGGGNAATCATCGCCTTCTTCGGCGGCCAACTGGCAGCGCCGCGCTTGAGTTTGGACCCAACGGTTTTACTTATCGAACTATCGTCGAGCAGAGCGGTCATGTTGAACGGCGGCGGCTCTTTGTTTATATAGATTATTTTTTTTTAAGTTTGAATAGTACGCCGAGAGCGCCCGGGCCCACGGTGGTGTGCAGTGCGCGGTAAACAACGCTAAAGTGAGCCGACAAAAAAGGGAAGATAAGACAAGCGATCGAGCAACGAAATAGAATAAATAGAAAACCCCAAACGAACGGTTAATAAGGATAAGCGAAGCATAGAGCAAGCAGAGACCCAAGCTGCATAGTTATTTTCTGTGTCTGTTTTTTTTTTTTTTGGTGTGTTTTAACGTTTTGATGATCTTGGCCCGCAGTTGCCTTTTTGTTGTTGTTTTGGCCTGTAACTCGTTTTTCGGTGTGCGCGCGTGTGAATCATGCAATAGCAACGGCAACGGCAACAGCAGCAACAACAACAACAGCGCGAGAGAGTGAAGTATGCTAAGTAAACAACAAAAAGCGAGAAGATAGCAAAAATAAAAACAAAAAGCGTAAAGAGGCGGGGGAAGAAAGAGACGCCTGCATCCTGCAATACACCAAAAAGGCCAAGAGAGAGAGAGCGTGAGTGAGAGGGAGAGCGCGAGAGGATCCGCAGAGTTGTTTTTGTGTAGTACAGCTGTCAAGTGCTCGGATCCTTCGGCAGGCACGCGGCCGTCCCGCTCGCACCCATGCCGCCCTATAGGCCCTTGCAGCAGCTGCCCAGCAGGCACGGACAAGAAGGTGAAGCGGAAGAATGATGATGATGCGGCAACAACGAAAACAACGCAAGCAAGTTAAACAACAACAACAGCAACACGAACAGGCCGCAAAGGTGACGAAGAAAAATATTACTCGCATTCCGCAACCAAACCGAAAATAACTAAAAAAGGAAAAAAAAAAAAGAAAAAAAGAAAGAGCATCCAGCAACGAAAGTTAATGCGAACAATTCGTGTGAGCAGAAAGTGCAAGCGTTCCGTTCCTCCAATTGAGACAACCGATCGAAAAGCCATCAAACGACGCCATGAAGGTCACCGTCTGTTTCGGAGAGGTGCGCATTCTGGTGCCCTGCGGATCCGGGGATCTCCTCGTCAGCGATTTGGTCAAGGAGGCGACCCGACGCTACATCAAAGCAGCCGGCAAGGTAAGCCCACCCCCCTCCCCCCTACCCACCATACATATATCCGCATCATAGGGCGCTGGAACTATGGTGCACTAAGCCCGCACAGTGGTTGGCAGCTTATAGGAATATAGGAAAGGAATAGGGAGGGATATGCCAGGGTAAAGTGCTATCGATTACTTGCAAAAAGTCATAGAACAAGTCCAAAGTTTTATAGATCCAAGAGGTTACTAAAAGGTATCGGGAGCATGAATTGATCATCATTAAAACAACTTAAAGAACAAATGGCTAATAAAACAAGGCATAGATCCATGGAATCTATTGGGTTACTAAAAACTGGATCTAGTTTAAATCTATCATGCATATTCCATGTAGATTTAAGGGCACTCCTTTATCAAATTATTTGTAAACCTCTTAAAACAAGTCTTAGAACTAATATATGCAGTATTTTCATTATCCAACGCGATATATCTGCATCATATCTGCATCAAAGCGAAAGAGTCCAGCAAACAAATTATAGATCCATAGCATGTTTGATAAAGTTACTATGAACTATATCCAGATCGAACCTATCATATGGAACCTACTCGTATGTGTAAGCCATTTGAAAGAAGTTTTAGATCTAATATCTGCAAAATTCGCATTATTGTGCTGAGAACTATGGTATGCCTAGGCGTACAGTGGCTGCCTAAGCTTATAAGAATACAGGGAAAGAGAATAAAGGGAACCTTTATCCTAGAAGGTTCAATTCTAGGATAAAATACTATTTTGCATGTCATAGAACAACTCTGAAAGTTGTATCATAATCTAGCAAACAGATTATAGATCCATAGAAGCCCTATAATCCATAAGGCTACTATAACTAGAAAATGAATTTGGAGCATTTTGCATATTCTAAAGTCCATGCATCCAAAAGGAATACATCCAAACTATGTAGAGCGTGTAGTTCTTGGTAACATGCAGCTTTTTCATTTGAAACCATTCATGAGCAGTGGGATTATGAAAATTTCATAGTAATTTAAAGAAACGTTGCTTGCAAATAACATAGTAATAAACAGCTTCCAAGCCACTGTTCATTATGAAATCTGTATCGAATTCACAGTCCTACATGGGGGGAAATGTAGAGCCCGCTAAACCGCAATATACTGGGATTTTGTTTCACATTTTCGTATTCGCAAATCGCGTAAGAAAATAAAAACTGCTGACAACCAATTTAAATATGCAGCGAAAATATTTACCACACTTTTGCATGTGTGAAAAAGTCTGTTTGATATTTGCGATTCACAAGAAACGCAAATATGGAAAAATAAATATTTGCGGGTTCAACATGTGCAAGTTATTCACAGTTTAACAGGGAACTATATCTATTATTCCAGATCTATTTATATCCAAGATTTAATAATAATTACACCTAGTTTGTTCTCAGGAAGTAGTTCAGGGAGGTAGAGTATTCCATTTAAATGATCGCAAAGAATGTTTCCGAATAGCAGCTCATCCATTTGGATCTCTTTTCAGGAAGTATCTTTGTTGTGGAAACTACATATTTGAGGGGTAAACATGTGCCAGTTATCCATTGTTCAAGTATTGTGGGTCCTATTCCCGATCTAATTATATCTCAAGATGAAGATGATTTAAATGATCTTGAGGAATGTGATCAAAATGGGAACTTTTTTAGGTTAAAAACGCATCCTTTTCGACTGTGTTGCCTGGTATCTCTGCTCAAGTAGTATCTTTGTTTGGAAACCCAAATATTTTTGGTCAGAGGATTGTGTGGTATTGTATATCTTCCCAAAAAGTATCTTGGCAGTATCCCAAAAGTTGTCCGGCCTGTTTCGTTCCGTAAACAATTATTTCCCGGCTTCTGCGAGCGGAAATGATGCACTTGAGAGTGATGTAATTACTCGAGAGAAAAGCCACAAAAAGGGAAAATAAAAACCTGGAACCTGGAATTAGGCAAAAGAAAAGGTTCTCATTCTTGGCGCTTACCCGAGCGGATGGGATGGGGGGGATGACACGCAGAAGACGGAGCGGGGAAGAGATAAAGGAGACGAACTGAAACACGGGGAGGGCAAACATGGCGATGTGTAGTTCGTATGCCTAGGTAAAATATTTGAATAATGATAAGCCAGACAGTCGCAGCCCTAAAAAGAGGAAGACAGCCGAAAAAGCGAGTGAGAGACAAGCGAGCAGAGATGATGATAACAACAACAAATAACGTATCGAAGAAGAACGCGAAGAGCGAAGACTCGACTGGGAATTACAATAAAAGTCAGTCGAGAATCAAAAGAACATTTTTATATCTTTTTGAACTCGTTTGAACCCGAAGAGACGCTCGGTCCGAAGGGGAACGAGCGGCCGAGCGAGCGATGGGGTTACAAATAGGGGACAGGTAACCCGAAAAAGGGGGCGAGAAGTGCACTTCACGGCCCCGAGATGCACCTTAATTAATCAGAAATCCCGAAATAACCTGAGAACTCCGATTGGGGTCCCGCGGGTGACCTGCCGCTCTGTAATTAATCACAAACTCTGATAGAGAAAGGTTTTCCAGCGAAGTTTTCCGATCCGAAATCAATTTGCTTGGATATGGATGGATATGGATAATGATTGTGTGGTTTTCCCAGAGCGATTAAGTCATTACGGAGCGTGGCAGGAGCTCTTCCCGGGACAGTCGGAACCTCCAATCAGAATCAGAACAAGAATATCCCAGAAACGGGTTGGTGGCTGCATTTCCGGTGTGAATTTCGGAGCATAGTACACTTGTAGCCGCGTGTACGAAGATCTGTTGCAACGTGTGTGAATTTTCGCTTGCTTTCATTGTCTGGCCAAAAGAGACGAAACTGTGTCAGCCGAGCTGCAATTAAATGCAAAAAGCGAGGGGAAAACGCAGGCCAAAGCATTGGCTGGCGGATAAGACGCTGCTTTCCATTTCGCGATCACGTGCCCCGGCCAATTCCACAATCCAAACTTGCTAATTATGCAATTTAATGCCACCGCTGCTCCCTCACATACGGAATGCCGCTGCGCTCGAGATGCGAGTGTTTGGAAAAGCCTCGCTTCGCCAGGAAATATATACAATAAGTTTTCCATCTATTTGCTGAATAGTTTTTCCGTGCAGCGCCCCACTTGCCTGCTCGCTTACAGCTTGGCTTTTTGCAAGTTCAACGAAATCCAATGACTTGCAGCCTGCTCTGGCTTGACACTTGAAAATTTGGAATTCTTTGTGAGCATGAGATACTTTTGTATCTCGAGTGTGCTGCTTGCGATTCCGATACCGACTCCGATGCCAGCTGCAGCTGTGCGATCAGAGCATTGCTTTCGGGCAGTGATATCAGAAAAAAACCTAAAATTAGAGGTGCAAGGTGGATGGAAAAGAAGCAGAACGAGACTGTTACCAACTGACCCATTGCAAATGCAAGATACGAGCCACTTGTCCAACCAAATGGCATTGAAGCGTTCGCCCCAAGTGTGAGATAATCGCAGTGGGCTAGTGGGAAATGCATCTGAGACTGGTCCAAATTCTAGCTGGGTTGGTGCTTTGCTTGGTTTTATTCGATCACGTTATGATGTGATCTTTATGGGGAACCAGAGTCTTGAAGTTTGAATTGCCCTGACTCTTTTTATTATCGATTATTGAAATCCTTTTAGAGTACACCCAGTCCATACCTCAAGGTTGGCCATATTTTTTTTATGGACACTAAAATCATAATAGTTTTACATTTTTCCGGTTGGAACTTTATTTAGTTTCATCTTACCTTCTTATAATGTGATCTTTATTGGGTGCCCATGTCTTGAAGTTTGGATTATTGAGTTGGATCTTTAAATCCTTTTACTCTATGTTGGCCCGACCATATTTTTTATGGAAATCGAAATCGTAATAGTTTTATGCGACATTTTTCCGGTTGGAACTTTATTTAGTTTCATTTTGTCATCTTATTATGTGATGATTATTTGGAGCCGCCTAATGTCTTGAAGTTTGGATTGCCCTCCCTTTGTTCTGGATTATTAAGTTTAATCTTTAAAACCTTTTAGTAACATCCTGCTCAATATGACCTCGAGTTCGCTCTTGTTCTTTATGGAAATCGCAATCGTACTAGTTTTATGAGACATTTTTCAGGTTGGAACTATATTTAGTTTCATCTTACCATCTTATGGTGTGATCTTTATTGTCTTGAAGTTTGTATTATTGAGTTGGATCTTTAAATCCTTGTACTCTATATGGCCTCAAGGTTGGCCTCGCCATATTTTTTATGGAAATCGAATCGTAATAGTTTTGTGCGACAGTTTTCAGTTGAAGGCAACGCGACACCCGCTTGGTTCCTTTGTCTGAGGCTTTGGTGGGCGTTGCGTCTGTCTTATCAGGGGGAAACAAAAAAGCGCCATGCACAGCGAAAATATTTTACATACATAATATTTTCGTATAAACAAACTCTAGATCAAAGCTAGAAGAATTCTTCTCTGGGCATCCAGAGTGTCAATTTGACACGTTCTTCGGAGAGTTGGCTCTTTCCTGTCGGCCGCCGCTCATTTGTTTGTTTTGCTGGCCTGGGAAACGGACGCTTCGCAGAAATAAAAGGGGGAACAAAACGATAAAAAAATAAAACATAAAACATCCCACAAATCCGGAGAGCTGAACAAAAAAATTCATTGAGCATTTTTCTTGTCGCTGTTGCTGAATTCTTGGCATTAAGTGGCAACAGCAACAGCAACAGCAACGGCAACGGCGGCAGAAAACGGCAGCAAACTGAAGCTGGCAAACCAGTTTTGCACAATTTGTAAATTATTTAGTCATAAAAAGAAATATCCAGCTCTCGCTGCCTCTCGCTCTCCCTCTCTTTCGTGTGCCGCCGTCCCGCTTGCGCATTATTTTAGCGGCTAAAAAATCTTTTTCGATTTTCCTACTCACGCTAATTGTACGCCAGTATTTTGAGTGCGCTCTAATTGGTTTAAGTCAATAATTGCAAGGAAAATATGGTAGCAGCCCCAGCAACGGCGGGAAAACCATACAAAAATATATATGTATATATATGTATATTTTCCATATTGTATATTGTATGGCTGGCTTAGTGGAATGTGTGCTGCGTCGAAGCTATGACAATGAGTATATAAATCGATAAGTCCAAGCGGCCAACACCTTGGGCAGTTTCTCTGTATGGCCCGAATGCCGCAGTTTCGTTAGAATTTCCTCCCAACAGCGGCTCAGACTTGGTGCGGCAATAAAATGCTGAATATAATTATGGAGCGAGAGTCGAAAACGGTCTGGAATGGTCTCTGACCACCTCCGCCGCCTATCTTTTGCAACCAATTATTGGCAGCTGTTGGCGAGAAACTGCATATAACTCGGACGACCTACCACAAACCCTCGTTTCCCGGGGTTGCTATGAATAGAATCGGTAGAGCCGAGTCGGTGCAAATATAGTGCATGTTTTGGGCTGCCTTAAATTCAATAACAAATGCGCAAAGGTCAGGCCCGAATGTCAGATTGCAGGCGCCCCTGCAGGCGTCAGGTAGCACTGTACTCGAGCTCAAACCCAAACGCAAACCCAACTCAAAACCCGACTCTTGGGGGTTGCGCGAGTGCAGCTATAATAGTTTCTGTTTTGTCGGTTGGCATGACAACAACCTGATTACTTGTACACAACTGCGTCGTTGGTTTCTATATAGCATATACTATATTCGTGTACGATATGGTGTTGTTTCTATATTGGAGTGCATTGTGGGCCGATTCACTTGGCCATGCTACCAAATTTGGTGCGAGAAATTCAATTGAATTATCGTTTTGTCTCTCCTCTCCTAGTAATTGAAATTGAATTACAAAAAAAACTCGAATATAAACAATTTCAAGTGACACCCACTCGCCAGCGGACTTTGTCCGTAACGCCTACGGCTCTACGATTAATTATATTCTGTAAAACTGCAGCGATCAATGCGATATTGGGAATGGAATGCCATCCAGCCAACAGCAGTTGCTTTTCTCTGAGACTGGTTGGTGAAAAACCGATGGGATTTCGTCACCTACCACCGCGTTCCCAATTGAGACAATTAGTTTCCAAGGATCGGCTGAAGTTTGGATCAAGTTTTTGGGGGCGGTTCAAACTATTTGATGGCGCATTGTTACCTCGATTGTTTGCCATTGCATGGCTACCTTTTGGTAAATTGTTTTCCCTATTTTGGGATATGGGAAAAGTCAAATTTGGTTTTAATATTGCCAAAGTGGTGTGGCGTGTGCCGGGCGGGGGAGGAGGTAATGGACATATTTGACTTCCAATTGCACGCCTGGCACGACTGCACGATTGTTGTTCCCCCCCCGCCTCGATGTGAATTCTCTAGGAAATTTTTCCCGAAACGCAGTCCCCCGCCTCTGCCTTGGATTTGGGTGAACCTGGTAACTCTGGCACCATCCTGGTGGAGAATAAACATATATGTGGTGGCTTATTTTGGTGGTTTCTGAAAGGCAAGCCCAGAATTTCGGGTGCATTTGCTTCGTTATCGTCTAGAATTACAAACATTTTATTGCCACACTAATTGAGTATCTATTTTTGGTCACGCACGTGCAGTGCGTGGTCTTTGGTGGTTTTTTCCCTGCTCCAGATGGGTTTGGTTTAATTCCGCTTCCGTTTCGGCGACGGATGCATTGGCAGGATCGCTCGGGGTTAATGGAAACCAAAAAAAAAAAAAGGGAACACGCGTCGAGGGGAGTGCCGCCAGCTGTTGTTTGAAGTGCAACGTTGCCACCGGCAACTGCAGCAAACAGAGCGCCACGAACTACAAATAATGGCAGGCAAACCACCGCCCAGCAAACAAATTAATTTGTTAATACTGCTCATTGACAAACCTATGACACACGCACCCAAAAAGCACCTTTAAGCACAATTATTCGAATTAATTTGCCGGCTTCAAGCGACCAAGAAAGAAATGTACCGAGAGTTCAAGGCGACGGCATTTCCACATACGAGTACGTACGAGTAGTATTCATGCTCGGCTAGGTCGCCAAGGTGGCATGGTGGAGAATAATGATGGCATTGCGGGGGCAAGGTGACAGGGGGCGTGGCAGGTGCGTGTGGATCGACAGGCTCCATTGAAGGGGAACCCGGGGGGTCAAGTGCAGAGCCGCCGACCATCCAAGTAGTTCAAGTTCAAACCCGCCGACCTGCCGGCCCGTGGATGTCTTAATTGGGATTGGGTGGGATTTGGGGCCACTTCACCAATTCACCGAATGCGATGCAGTGCCAAGTGCCAGCCACCCAAATGAATCACCTGTGAGTCGCTGCACATTACACAATCCAGACCATAATTGGTTCCTGTTCCCTTAACTTGTTCAATTGAATCTGTTTTTTATTTCGTTTTTAATTGCGCTTTGTTTGCATCTAGTTTGGCATTGTTTTTGTGTCGTTCGGTTTTGTCATCCAGCAATGGCGAAGCAAATAACAATGCACCGATATCGGTTGGTCAGTCAGTGGAGTCCGTGTGGGCGTGGCCCGGCCGCCCCTCACCCGCCGGTCCGTTGCACAAAAAAGCATTCACTGTGCAGCAACGTGACGTTTTGGGGTAATGAGTAAGCGCCGCAGAGGCACGGTCCGTGCCCCCTTTCTCCTCCCAGCTCTTTCACTAAAAACAAAAAAATATATATATATGTTTGAAAAACATG
Organism: Drosophila ironensis; assembly: GCA_021223825.1. NCBI lineage: Eukaryota > Metazoa > Arthropoda > Insecta > Diptera > Drosophilidae > Drosophila > Drosophila ironensis. Next base: position 619,591 of record JAJJHQ010010118.1, on the reverse strand, counting down.
GATCTATAAACATGTTCCATATTATCTTTTCTGTGGTTCGGATTTGTTCCAAAAGGATAAAAAAAAACCTACTCAAATAGTTAGAAATTAAAGAATTATAGTACTTCTTCTTGAAGTTCCCAAAAACTTTAAATTTTTAACCGATTTTTTCGTTGTGTAGATATAGCATAACGCGTAGTGCCATATAGACACCGGTACCCCCGTCGATGGCGATCGCACATGTCTGATATAGTCACGTATCGGAATGTAGCCCGTGTACATACATGCTATATACAATTTTTTTTGCCAGACTGTTTGGCAAAAGGGTTGGCTTGGGTCAACATACTCATCAGAAGTTTCCGCAACCACAACGAGCAAGCAAAACGGGTGTTTGGTTGGTCAACAATAACGCTCATTTCGACGTTCTTTTGGGGTATTACCCTACGACTGGGCACACAAAATTTAGACCTCAAAACTGAATGAATTTCACTTTTTTTAAGGTTGATATTGAAGGATTTTTAAGTCGAAAAGCCTAGTGCTGCTCTATAACTAAAACATAGTCTTGAGAAGATTTGGGTATTACCTTACGGACCGTCACTATCAAAAACTAAACCCAAAACCCTAAAATTATGTTGTTCATTTAAAGTTTACAATGAGCAAGTGCTGTGTCATGGTTTGCTATCTTGAAATACAGTCCCTAATTTGTTTTTGGTATTACTGTTGCCTAGTATTTTCATAGTATTGTGAGGGATAAGCAAAAACCTAAAAAGAAACTCTCAGAATTCGGATTTTCTGATGAGATTTTTGTTTTCTTGCAACGTAATCCCAAAATATAAGAGGTACATATGTATGTGCAAATATGTTTGGGACGGAGCCTTGATTATTTTCTTGACGTTTCCCCATAGAGAGCATACCCGTCGGCGGGTCACTAGCGGGTTTGTTTATTTTCTTAGCGTTTTTATTTCATTTTCAATTTGTGTAATAACCAAAAACGTAAGACTCAAAGCAGAACGTCGCTCACGTTTCGGTGATAAAAGCAAAAATAACCAAACTGGCGGCTCTGGAATCGACAAAAAACCGCATTTTTCCTCTCGATGATGCAAAGGCGAACAAAAAACTCAAACAAAAAACAGCAACAAAAGTCAAGAAAACGCAAACCGTTTACGGGAGGAATGTCGAGTGTATATATCGGCTGGCCAGCGGTTATTGGGTTCAAAAAAAAAAAAAAGGCGAGTAGCTTCATTTCGACGCTTTTTTGGGGCTTTTTGTTGTTTTGGCTTTTTACGATATTTGGCATTTGTTGGGTTAGGTCAGTGCCGTTCGTAGGCGCTGTGAAAGTCGATACTTCTAGGAACCGTTCGTTGTGTCAAGCTCATTAAATGGGAACAGCTTTGTGTGCTTTTTTTTGTGCACTAATTAATAATGAGTTTCGTTTTATGCCGACTGAGTCACATTTCCTTCTCCTAAACCAAAAAAAACTAGTTAGCTTTTTCTCCCCCCTTTTTTTGTGTATTTTTATTTGTCCAGGTGTTTCCTCCGCGGGACAACATGAAATTTTTACCAATGATTCATCCAGAGAACGCGCCGTACACGGGAAAAAGCGTTCCAAGATCTTGTAAATCTGCTTGGAGTTACGATGGTTATTAGTACCTACGAGTACATAATATTGTGAGGAATGCTGAAGGTTAGGCAGGGAGGCAGAAGCAGTGGTTTTTGTAGGCGCTGCACGTGCAGGCGCTTGAATGAAAACCACAAATGCAAATACAATAATATAAATAAAAATAAATGTAAAAATAAAAGCAAGTGTTTGGCAGTAAGTTGGCTAGAAGGTTGGCAAGAGAGAACCGCAAAAGGCAGCAGACACGGCCCCCGCAATTAGGCCTCGCCCAGGCCAAATTGCGCACTGCCTGCCTTTCTGCCTGCTCAGTGCTCGCCTAATTAATTATGTACAGTTCAACCAAGCTATGGCAAACTATATCCAACAAAAAAATAGTTACTGAACCTTTTCCAATTTGATAATCTAACAATTTACAAGTTTCGTGAAAATCATTTGGTATAGATTTAGCAATTTAGTCACTTAAAAGTTTACTTAAAAAAGATTACTGACTCAGAAACATACTATTATAGAAGTTTTGTGAAGATGACTTGGCTTAGTGACAAAGATTTTGCAAGTTTCTTAGTCACTTAACAACATTTTAAAAGCTTTCTGATAAATACTTGGATTGGAGTTTTAAGAGTCCAATTAAATAGTCACTGAACATTGTACCCATTTTCAAGCTTGGTGACAAAGATGTAAAGTAGAGTATTAAGAGTCACATGTAATATAATTCTATTGATTGACTTAAAAAAAAAATTGGGGTAGTTTTTTTTTATTACGTTAAGTCACTTAATAGCAACATTTAAAAAGTTGTATGACAAAGAGTTCGGTACGAGTTTTAAGACTTCAATTTTATACAATGATTCCACCTAGTAAGTTAATAACTTGGCAACTTTCGTGATAAAGCTTTGAATTAGAGTCTTAAGAGTCACGGTTCTCTTATTTCCTATCAATTTAAATGTCTAATTAATTGTTTGGCCCAATAATCTGTTTAATATGCCTTAATTTAAACAACTATCATATCAAATTCGATTGGATTTTCTTGATTAAATGTATTAAATCGAGAGTTGTCTAGTCTGAGTTTTCACTGTACTTTTGAGCGGGGGCGATGCTCTGAGAGCTTAGTCGCTCTTGCATGCCTGCTTTGCTCTTTTCTGCTTTGCTCTCTCTCCCTTTGCTGGAGAAGAAAAACCGAAAGGAAAAACGAAAGACTGAGGCGACAAACTCGAAATGGCGGCCAAAGAGAGCCAAAAGCGGTTCCAATTGAGCAGGCTCTGCACCCACATGGCACAACAAAAGCAACAACAACAACAGCAGCAAGAGCAGTGCAAATAATAATAAAAAAGAGAAAAACAATGTTGGACTGGCCTTGAAATTGCTTAGCTTCCATAAAACCAACAACAGCGGCAGCAACTATTTGCACGTTTTGAATGTTAAACCAAAAAAACATGCAAAGGTAGCCGGGGAAATTCTTTAGCCTTACGAATTTCAAGTAAATTTGTATTTTAAATGTTTATTGAAGTGTAAAATTTGAACATGAAAAGTATTACCATAGCAACACAAGATTGAAGTTCTCATAAAGCTCATAGAACAAAGCTCATAGAGTATGACACCTTTTTTTCATAGGAAATCCAATATTTTTTAGGGCCGACGATACTTTTCGCTTGAGTTTAAAATCATCTTTGCTCGCAGCTTCCGTCTAACCAAGAAACATGTGTATTTTTGGCTAGAATCCGAACAAGAAAAGTATTACCATAGCAACACAATATTTAAGTTTTCATAAAGCCCATAGAACAAAGCTCATCAAGTATGACACCTTTTTTTTCATAGAAAAACCTATATTTTTAGGGCCGACGAATACTTTTCGCTTGAGTTCAAAATCATCTTCGCTTTCAGCTTCCGCTTGGCCAACAAACATTTATTTTTGGCTTTTTTTTTTTTTTTTTTTTTGTAAAAATTGTCTTGCTTTCCTTTTGGACATTATTCATGGTCCAAAGTCACCCAAAAACACCAAACACTTTCCATTTATTTCATAGGAATGCCGGCCTCACGCTCTTTTGTGAGCATTTTGGGTCATTTAATTTCACTTCCATGACAAAAAAGTAAAATTAATTTCAATATAGGAACGAAGTGGTTTTTGTGTTTCTTAACCCCAAAAAAAGAGATTTGTCATCGCCTTTGTTTTTGTCATTGTGCATATTATTTTTGTGTGCGATTGTGTTGTTTTTTTTTTTATGATAATTGTTTTTTATGCTGAAATCTCTTATGAAACAATCTGAACTTTTGCACTGGCCCACAGCAGAGTTGCCTCAGGTTCAGGGTTGGCCTTTGTATAATCATACTTGTATAATATATTAGCAAACGACGCCAGATCGAGATCGACACTGAGACTGCGATTGAGATTCTTTGTGCCAAGTTTTGAGACATATCTTAGGGGCCAGGCCCATAAATTTCACTTCTAATGTCGTTTTAATGCCCTGGCAACTTCCTGGAATTCCGAATCGTCTGACCTGAGCTCTCGATCCCTCGCCGCCGCCCGATACATTACAATTCAGGTCTCGAAAGTGCGCGGAGGGAGTGCCTAGCAGGCAGGCATGATATACCACCGCCCTGTACAGGTATCATAGACGCACTCGCAATAAAGGGGACAGGCATTGTTGCGGTGGGTTCTCTGCTATATTTGAAGTGCACAAACATATTCATTTAAGTGGCATTTAGCATGAAATCGCGATCCTTTTGTTTGCCCTCCGTTTTGTTGAAGCGATGAAAAAGGAAGCTTTCATTTGACGCTTTCTACATACGTGGCCACAGTGGGTACACGGATACTCGTTGAGTGAATACCCCCCGGGGGAATGCATTCTGGCCGGGTGGATGACTTTATTCTCTGGTATTCACTGTACCGGGCCTGGGTTCTCTGTGTCATGCGACGCAAATAAATGTAAATCTCGGCTTACTCTTTGTGGTTGTCCATTTTTTTCGTCGCTGTCGCTGTCGCTGTCGCCGTCGTGTTCGTTTTTTATTTTTTCAATTCCGCAAACAATAAATTATATTGTTTTTGGATCTCGGATGGGCCCGGCGTTACGGGGAAGACGCGTCTTTGCAGCCTTTCTTCGTCTTGCATTTCTCTTTTGTTCTGCACGCGAAGGGGAGCCGAGGCATAAAGATAACAAGAACGGACGGGAGACAGAAGACAGAAGACAATCCCCCAAAGCGGCCCGGTCTCCTGTTACCTGTACAGTAAACACACACCATCCCCAGGACGGGTTGACAGTGGTGTGCAGTTCTGTGTGTGCCCTGAATATTAAGTTTCAAATGCAAATACTGCACGGATTTTCGGTTGTAAAGAGTGCCCTGTGGGGGCGATCACTGTACCAGAGATATCACTTTTGTTGGGGGGTTTTCCTTTGTGGTTGCATTTGATTGATGGCTCGATTGATTGACTGACTGACTGATTGATTGATTGATTGATCGGACGGGCGAAGTACCAGCTCCATCTCTTTAACTTTATCTGCTTTGTCTCTCCAGCTGGTTTGCCTTGAAAAGCAAACGCAATGAATGCGTTTCCGTCGTTTGTTGTTGTCTCTTGCCTTGGCTTTTTTTTATTTTAGCCCCACCCACCCCTCCCCTCTTCGGGGGGGGACTGGTGCCATCTCACTTTCACTCGCTGGGCAGCAGCATCTCTTTCCTTTGCATAACCCCCACCGATTTTGTAATGAACTTTGGCCGACCTGCCGCTAATTGACCCCCAAACACTGCACGAAATTCGGGAGTCGTTTACGCAAATTTACGGCAACCTAAATCGCTAAAAGTCATCGGTACTTTCTATATAAATTTGGATCGAAAATGTTTAACCAAATCATTCAAAGCCACACACTTCTATAAATTTGCAATTTAAATTGAATATTTTAGCCCAAATTATTACGTTTCGTCTGTAATTTTTATCTAAAATTACAAAAAACCAAACCACTGTACAGTGTTGACTACTGCACACCAATTTTGCGGTGCAACTATGGAATACTGCACACCAATTTTGCTGTACAACTATGGAATACTACCCCACTCACTCATATACTCTGCAGAAAAAAGTGTGCCCTTTGCTAGAATAGGTGATTCATTTGCCGTTTAAGATGCATTCATGCAGAAGTCTAATTTCTACACTTCACACTTTTATAAATTTGCAATTTTAATTAATATTTTAACCCAAACTATTACCCTTCGTCTGTAACAATTTAAATAGAAAATGTTAACCCAAATCATCTGTAATTTCTATCGAAATTTACACTTGAAATACGAAACGTTAACCCAAATCATTAAAATCCAATTGTACGTTGTATACTTGTATAATTTTTACCATGCAAGAGTACATTTTAACCCAAATCATTGGCTTTTTAACACGAAAGTGGCTCCCAAAACACGGCTATACTGTGTTTTGCCATTGCAACAGCTTGCTCACATACTAATTAAATCATTTGACATGCATTTTTGTCAGTGCCTGGGCCCCCCCTCGGCCGCCCGCTTTCATCACTCCCCTCCCCCATTTCCCATTTGTTGATGGCATTGCGGAAATTCACAACATTAACAAAAAGACACAAAAAGTTACAGGCCAAAATGAAAACAACAAACAACAAACAACAACTTGGGCTTGCGCAATATCCGATTGGTTTATTGTCTTGTTTCAGTTTTTCAGCCGCGTTGTGTCGGGTTTTTCGTCTTATTTTCCATGGAAGAAGTGACCCAAAGCGAGCCGCTTAGACAATTACAATTGGAAGCGTGGCGGCAAGCCGAGGTGCGTCTTGTTTTTGCTCTGCTAATGGTTACTTGTCTCTGGGTCAGCCAACGCTGGTTGGCTTCGGCTTCACCAGCGATTTGTTTCGTTGGCGCCGAATGAGTCGGCCGAAACTGGGGAGAAGTTGGAAAATATCACACGGATAGGTGCTCCCAATGCGGCAAATGACGATGAATCATTGACAAATGGGGATCCCAAGGAAACTGACTCACCAATCTGTGGAAAACTGATGCAAAGTTCTTGCTGGCCCCCGGGAGTGCGTTTTGCAGCCGTGGGCAGCCCTTGGCTCTTTCGGCTCCCAAACACAAAAACATGTGAATGTCTCGAAACAAGGGAATCGACATCTGTGACCTTCATTGTCCTAGGGGGTACCCTCCTTTAGCGGGTAAAAAAATCATTTTATTTTGGAAATATTACATATACACATATATTTTTGTTAACTATTTTCTATTTTCGAATTATTATTATAAAACCATCACTAAAGTTTCGAAACGTTTCAATTCAATATATCCGAGAAAACAATTCTTGAAATTCGAGAATTTTTCGGCCCCCTCAAGAAGAGGTTTTGGTTTGGTATTCCGTTCGGGTGTGCTCGTCTATTACTTAATTTCTGGCCCATTTCCAGGAATGTGCATCAGAGTTTCCCACAAGCACACGAAATGCATGCGTTTCAGGATCCGCAGGCGTCGCCGGCTCCTGTTTTGAAATTCAGAGCAAGCCGCAAGACGGCGGCAAACGCATATGCATAAATAAATAAATGTCAGGCATTCGCTCAAAAATGTCACCGGGGGCTGGGCCCGGCCCGGCCCGGCATTTTGGGTTTGGTTTGTGCTTGTGGATTTGCCTTTGCTTTGGCTTCGTTGTCCTGCCCCAATTCCACTGCCCCTCCGCACCCCCGCCCCGCCCGCCGCATTCGCTCAGTGCATTCGCCTCACGTTTCCCTCGCTTTTCTCGGCGTGTCAAATCAAAGTGCGACCTGGGATATGCTCCCCCTCGTGTTTGTATTTATTGGTGTGTTTTTTTAGTCTTTGTTACGACTCCACCCTCAATATGCATAGCCACAGTGAAGCCTGGCTAACCAGAAAAGCGGGGGTAAAAACTTGAAACAGGAACTAAAATAATAAATTTAAAGATCTTCGTAACCCTTTATTTAAAGACACTACCCCATCAGATTGAAGTTTCATATTATATCATATTACAATAATTTTACTAGTGAACGTCCCTTAACTCTCAAGAACTCGAGAGCATTCCCATAGGATTTCAGTTTCATCCTAATTATCAGTATATTATCTAATTTCATCACTTAAAGGTTTCTTTTTAATCTCTCTTTAGCAATTTGCATGTTTACACATTGTCATTCTTGGTGTATATTGGTTCATTTTAGAATTAATTTATCTAGTATGCCTGGTTTAAAGATCTTTATAAACTTCCCTTAACTCTTGGCTCAAAACTCTTGACAGCATTCCCATGAGATTTCAGTTTCATATTATATCATATTACAATAATTTTACTAGTATTCAATGCTTAAAGATCTTTAAAAACTTCCCTTAACTCTCAAAATCTCGATAGCATTCTCATAAGATTTCAGTTTCATTCTAATTATCAGAATAGGTTGAAGGTTTCTTTTTAATCATTTTTAAGCAATTTGCATGTTTACACATTGTCATTCTTGGTGTATATTGGTTCATTTTATAATTAATTTATCTAGTATGCCTGGTTTAAAGATCTTTATAAACTTCCCTTAACTCTTGGCTCAGAACTCTTGACAGCATTCCCATGAGATTTCAGTTTCATATTATATCATATTACAATAATTTTACTAGTATTCAATGCTTAAAGATCTTTAAAAACTTCCCTTAACTCTCAAAATCTCGATAGCATTCTCATAAGATTTCAGTTTCATTCTAATTATCAGAATAGGTTGAAGGTTTCTTTTTAATCATTTTTAAGCAATTTGCATGTTTACACATTGTCATTCTTGGTGTATATTGGTTCATTTTAGAATTAATTTATCTAGTATGCCTGGTTTAAAGATCTTTATAAACTTCCCTTAACTCTTGGCTCAGAACTCTTGACAGCATTCCCATGAGATTTCAGTTTGATAGTATATCACCTAATTTAATCAATAAAAGGTTTCTCTTTAATCTCTCACAAGCTACCTTAAATGTTGTGCATATTCTCAGTCTTGCTGTGTTTTGCTTCATGTTACAAGTAATTGAAGTAATTCAAATGTGCAATGGGATCCTAAAAACCTTATCCCTTGAAAATCTTAGTTCGTTGTTATTCTTCACCTTTGCAGATATTTCACTGTATTTATTTTGTTGTGGTTCATCTGGCAATGCACTGTGATCTTAAAACCTCTATCCCTTGGAAATACTCGGTAGTTTGTTAATCTTCACCTCGGCAGCTGTTTCACTGTAGCAGACAGTAACCACACAACCGCAGCAACAACAAGAGCAAGTCACGAGCCGGCGACTTTAAGCCGCTTGTAATTGATCGTGTCTTTGACATTAGAAAAACATTTTCCCCCGGCCCCCAGCGTCCCGGTTTCCCCGTTTTTCCTCGCTTTTTTCCCCATTTCCCCGTGTCTCTGTTGCCGCTTGTTGCATGAAAATGTAACGCAAGCGGCGGGCACGAGACGTCGTCGTCGTCGTCATCGACCAACTGGTGCGCGGTGGCTAATAAAGCGCACGCAGCAACGACAGCAAATCCACTTAGCAGAGTTTTCCAACGGAGTGGGCGGTGGGGGTGGTGCACAGTCGCGCAGTCCCACAGTCCCACAGTCCCGCAAGATGGAGCGGCAGGGAAGCCGCACAAATGGTTCAACAGATCCAAGAGAGTGTCAAATGAAATGAGACATGACCGCTGGAAAAAGAAGCAAAGCAAAACCAAAGCCAAAGCCAAAGCCAAGTGAAGTGAAGTGACGTGCAGGGAAATGGAAAATTGATAATGGAAAAGTGTGTGTGGGAGGTGGGAAGAGCTAGATGTGGTGGGGCAGGGGAGAAAGGAAACCTTGACTAATTTCCCCGCCTAATGGAAAAGCCCCTCGCATGCTAATCACATTTAATAAAGTTGTGAAACTGCGGTACGTTTCAAAGAACTTCAAAAAAGCGTCGAAAATAGTCCAAAAACAAAGGAGATTCTAGGAGATAGGAGTTGGGAAGGTTGACCTATTCCTAAGCAAATTTTTATATAAATTTCCAAATTGAATAAACCTTCGAGAGCTAATGTTTTATCATTATGAAAATAATGAAATCATAAAGTGAGGCAGTCATATATTTAGTATTGAATAGTACTTCTTTATGTACGATTTTATTGTATTTAGTTGCATAGATCTGTTTGAAACGATTGATTATAATTATAAAACTCTAGTACTGTTTGAATAGAGTACTATTTAATCACATAAAAACCTTATAAACCTCAAACACTTAAAGACAATTATGAAATTCCTTAATTCACATGAGTTATATAGATGAATTCCCTGAGTATCCAAGTTAATGAGAGGTTTTTCGTCGAAGTTTCGTTAGTAATTGTCATAACAACGTGGTGTTATCTTTGGAAAAATGTTTAACCCAGTTAAACAAAAAACAAATCAATAGTTTTTATCGCTGTTCCCATTTTTTGTTTGGTTGTCGGGGTACCTACCCCAAAAATTATAATCGAAACTAAATTTCTTTGCCACTTTTATCTACTTGCAGGTAAGCACAACAGCAGCAGCAGACGCAGCAACGGTCGCAGCCGCAGCAACGCTTGCGACCCGCCAGATAAGAGCCGTCTAGTTAATTGAAATGAAAGAGGGCGACGCAGGTAGTAGCGCAGGTGCAAGCGGATAGATGACCCAGTTGAACGGTCGCAACATTCAACATACTCGTACTATGCGAGGCACTTCCCTGCCTCTGACAAATGAAATGCAGCCACCAGGCTGACACATGCCACGGGTGCAGTGAGTTGTGAATCGCGCACAGAATCGCAGATTCCGAGATTCCATACCATTTCATTTCATTCCATTAAACTAGTTAGCAAACCCAAAGAGCACTGCCCCGAGATGTTGCAAGTGAAACCGAAATGATTGGTAAACTTGAAACGTATGGCGTAAAATGTCGTAAATGGGGCATTCCAGAGGGGGAGACTCATCGCCGGAAACAAAACAAATCATTTATTTGTACGACAATAGCACAATCGGCAACAAACAACATTAAACCCAAAAGATAAGCGACAAATGGTGATTAACATATTGAGGGACCAGCAGCGCCATCTAGCGGTAGAAAGCGGAAAATCAATAAGGCGCCCCTAGCCGTCACGAGGGACTTCTTGAGCCATAGGTGGCGTCATTGTGCTGGCACACATTTATATCAACTTTTTGTCTTTTCTTTGAAGTTATGGGTCGATTTTATTTAATCATAGGATATATTTATTGCTTAGAGAGTCATAAAAAAATAATTTGCAATGATTTGGTTTTGTTTGCTAGTTAAATTTCATATGGCCATGCATTGCAGCTTGAGCTGCCACCCCACAGATGGCGCCAAAGATGCCTTCAAGAAGCTACAGTCGGTTGAAACTTTTGAAAACTTAAAAATAGTCCTACAAATGTGGCTCTATGGCTCTATATAGCTCCAAATTTGGACTAAAACTGGCATTAATTTCCAACCAAATCCTATGCGTTCCTTTGGCGTTGCGCTAATCGCATTAAATTTAAATTTAAAGCTTACGAAAGTGTAACTGATAGCTTGCGACCTTGGGGTCAGCAGAGTCATTACCTTGAGGCCCTGCGCCTCCGCCCCCCGCCCGCCAATGGGTTTTCTCCCTTGCCTCTGACCGGACAATTCAATCAAATTATTTGTAGAACAACAAATCTCGAAAGAAACGAAACGGAACGGCGAACCACAAGCCAAAACCCATCGAAAATTGGGTGAAATGGTGAATGAACTTAACATTTTTTCGCCCCATTGTTTTAAGACAAACTTTGTTGTGATGCTGCGGCCGGCAACCAGTCGAGCAACTTGAGTGGAAGGCGCAAATCTGTGAGTGGAAGGAAAAAAATCTGAAAACAAGCCAAAACAATGAAAAACGAGACCAGCTGCAAAACAGCTGAGAGAATTTTCAATAACGCAACCGAAGACTTTTCAGTTACAGAGCTACAAAATTTGGGAACCTGAGGTATTCCATGGGACTCTATAACTTAGTTACTAAAACGTATATTTCTGTGAAAAATTCAGTTTAAAAGGATTCTGGTTAATGAAACAAACATTTGATGGGCTTGTCTAAAATGCAAATGAAGGAAAATGAAATGAAGGCTTTCAAACCTAGATAATGCTTCATAGTTTTTCCAAAACTTTGGACTAGCAATACTCCCCGGCAAATAGGTGTTTCCGGCTATAATTTCCCTTATGAACAGTTATCTCCTAACAAATCTAACTCTTTAAGATTTGAATTAGACTTCTGCATGGATGTACTCATTTGTAGCATGACAGTTATGTACAGTAATAAATACTGCACTCATTCTTTACTACTGTACAGTATTCTATAGGCCAGAAGATGTCACAACATTTTCAGGGTACTCACTCGCATAGTACGAGTATGTACAATATAGTTGGTTGCACACTTCGTTAGTGAGTGTACAGTGTTGACTACCCCACACCATTTTTGCTGTACAACTATGGAATACTGCACACCAATTTTGCTGAACAACTATGGAATATTACCCCACTCACATATACTTTGCAGAGAAAAAGTGTTCCTACTTCTAGAATAGGTGATTCATTTTCCGTTTTGGATGCATTCATGTCTCAAGTCTTATTTGAATATTTAGTGCCAAAATTAAGGTAATAATTCCCAAAAAATTTGTGTAGTTATCAACCTTTTTTCCCTGTATATCTAGTTATATTTGTCCCACCGCCGTTTCGACTTATTGCTCATTAGGTTGTGTGCTCGCATTTTGGTTGATGACAATGCTTTTTTGTGTTTTGGCTGCTTTTTTTCGGACTTTGTGTTTATTTTTTTAAGTCGAACGGAAGTTTTGGCTGCCCGCGGTTGCAGAGCCACTGGGCAGAGCCAAGTGAGAATTTAATTATGTAAAAAAAAGAAAAGGTTTCGTCGCAGCGATGGCTCAATCGGGTGACTCACTGGGCTTGAGTGATTGAGCGGTTCTCGCCTAGTAATTAATTAATTAATTACAATCAGAACCCGATGAGAAGACGCACAAGCACAAGCACGAATGACCACTGATTTAGTGATTTTCTCTTTTCGTTTTTTGCCGCAGAAATACACGATGATTAAGCCACAGTGAGCATTGGCAAGCAATCAACTCTGCACGGGAGCAACCTCATTGGTTTGGGAGATTGCTCAACCAACTATCACTGTACAATTATAACAAATTGAATTTATGTATTTCCTTGGGTTTCTCTCATTAATTATGCCCACGTAGCTGAGTTTTTCCCCACCTGATTGTGGAAAAAGGAAGCTTTCCAGTTCGTTTGGCTTCATAGCCCGAGAATTTTAAACTGAAACTACGAGTACTTGTATAAGTGCACTCGAGGGCCGGCCGGGCCATTGTTGCCCGTCCCAGAGCTCGACGGGACAGACTCGACGGGGGGAAAATGGCAAAGGAAACTGCTAATGATGATGATTACCAGCGATCGTCATTATCGGGCTGGCCGTCAATCGCTTGTTCTTGGCCTCTCGGGCGGTTTGTTGGTTGGTCACTTCGCCGAACCGACGTCCTGGCGTCAATGCCACCGCATTCCTGCCTTTTGTTTTCCTGCCACGGCATAAATTTGCATCCAGCGCCGCCCAGGAAGAAGGTGTTTTGTGTCTAGTTCGCATACTCTCTACCTGGTCCCGGGGTCGCTCTGTTCACCGATCAATACGCCTGGGCAACTGTGATTCAAGTCGTATTATTATTGTCCTTACGACTTGCAACAGAACATCTGGGAATTTGAGGTATTATTTGAGGACCTCGTCGTGACTTCATAATGGGTATATTATTTGTATTTTGTTTAATTTCTGATGATCGAATTGGTCGCCTAGTCATGTATATTATTATCCTATAATTTGAGGCAGAACATCTGGGAATTAAAATAATTATTTAAGGAATTGTCATGACTTAATAATATGCCATTTGAAATGTGTGTTTTGCGTTTTGTTTACTCAAAACATTTGCCAATCTTGCCTAATTTAAAAGCAATTTAAAAGTATATCGCTAAGAAATATTTTACTTCGTATACCTTCGATAAAAACTTTCGTACATCACCTGAAAAATCAATTAACTTGTTCCTGGTGATCCTTGGGAAAAAAACTCCTTATAATAAAAATAATGGAGTAATTTACGAATTTGTGTGCCAGATAGGTTTTCGTTATATGTTTATGACCAGACTCTACTATGTGGTTAAAAATTGCTGTAATTTGTACCATAAATTTAAAAATTAAAATTTCGCTTAGTTTATGCCTCCATTTGCAGGGCATTACAAAATTCGTTGCCTTTGGCATTCTTGCCACTTGTTGCTGCTTTTTTGTTTGTTGTGGATTTTGTTTTGGTTGCCTGCATCCCCTTTTCCTGTTGCAAACTGTTTGCTGTTGTTTTTGCGCATTTGAGTTTGCGTTCCGCTTGACAAAGTTCTTTTTCGTTTTTGTTTTTGCGCTGTTTTTTATGGCCGCTTCTGTGTTGTTTGTTGTTATCTATTTGACCAACAGTTTGAGAGCCACTGCAGCCTGCAGTATCTGCCGAAGATACTGCCGAGAGAAAGAGAGATTTTCCAACCTTAAGCGGAGCGCACTGTGGGTCGGGAAAAAGTTTGAATTAATATTTCAAAGATATGCAGTTCAAATATGCTTTATTTTGTATTATAAAAAACACAATAAATTGGAAAGATTGGTTTAGATTCATAGTTCAAATATTCACCTAATTTGTTTGTTTATAAAAATTGGGTGTAAGCCCAATAAAATTCTAGGAAAATTTACAAAATTTTGATAAGAAAAAATTCAAGTTTATACCTTAATTTTATCACACATAGGGAATAGATTAACTTATGACTAATGAAAGGCAGGCACCTTGAGCACTTGCTATAAAGACTATTCAGGAAGAGACCAATAAACTAGTACCAGCTGTCGAAAACTTTTCTTAAAACTTTTTATTTGTCATCTTTTTATCTTTGATGGCTACAAAGTTTTTGCGCTTTTTTGTCTGCCTCTCCCACTGTGCAACACTCTCACCTGCCGCTTGGCTCACCGCTGATCGCTCGCAGAGAGCGCCAACTCACTTATCGATGGCGCCGCCTATCGTCTATCGCCTATCGATAGTCGGCCGTCGAGAGAGCCAAGAAGAAAAGTTTGTTTGAAAATAAAAATGGTTTTGTTGTTTGGTCGCCGCCGTCGCGTTCGGTTGCTTTCCTGGAAAAACTTCACTTCATTCCGTAATGCGTCGCCAGCGACGTCGCAAACGCTGCCGGTACTGCAGAAATAAATTAATTTAACAAAAAAAATGTTAAAACAAATAACAAATAAAGTGTGTGAACACAAATGAGAGTAAAAAGCAAATTTGCAATTTTTGTTCAAGTGCCAAGAATTAAAGTGTTGTTGGTGGTGTCTGCAATTGCAAAATGAAATAATGAAATTGGCAATGCCACAGTTTGGCGGCCACTGTGTGCGGGTCTGTCGAAATCTCAAGAATTCGAGGTTTATCTGATAAATACACAAAGAAAAAAAAACAATAAAAACAATAAAAGAGGAGCAAACGCGAGATATTTAAGCAAGCGGCAGATTAAATTGCAGATAACGCAATTTTTTCCTGCTCTTTTCAGTTCATTTTTTTTTTGGCTTAATTATGCCAGAGGCGACGGGACAAGCACTTGTTGTTTTTTAGGGGTGATTCCTCTTCTTTTCAGTTGGTTGCCTGCTTCTTTGTTTTTTCGTGTAATTATTTCTGGCTGCTCAGTTTCCCATGACGATCAAGGAAATGCAGGAAACGTCTTGACAGGCACACATTGTACACCCGGGAAAATTACCCCAAAGCGGCTAGGAAACACGAGAAAATTGTGCCACATGCAACCTAAAAACCAACGTTATTTGTTGGGTTTTGGATCAAAATTATGAACTATTTCACCAAAAAGAGTCCAAATCGTTGAGCAGGAGTACCTACAAAACACATTTGTTCTTTTCATTCCCGTAGGGATATCTCTAAGGAATATCCTTCATCTAAATTCTTGAACAGAAGTACTAAAAGATCTACAAAACACATTTGTAGACTTAGTTCCTATAAGGATATCCCTAAAGTATTTATTTTATCCAAATTATTGAACAGAAGTATTAAGAGATCTACAAAGGCATTTGTTCTTTTACTAGGTATATCCCTAATCTAAATTGTTGAACAGGAATACTAAGAGATCTACAAACGCTTTCGTACACTTATTTCCTATAGGGATATCCCTGAAAGTATTTGCTTCATCTGAAACAGAACTATATGGCTTTACTTGCGGTCCTAAACTTCTAGGGATATCCTTGAAGTAGTACGATCACCTAGAACAAACTCATTTTTGGCTTAAGCACCCAAAAATGTTGGTGTATCTCTCAAATTTCAAGGTGTATCCCGAAAAACACATAAATTGTTCAATAGTTTCAATGTATTTCCATTACTTGAACTGAAAATATCTAATAATCGGCTTTCCCACCGAAAAATTCCACTGTTTCTCAAACGCCCAATGGTTTCCTTTTTCTGGGGTAGCGAGACCGGATCCTCCGACCTTTTGCCTTTCATCTTTGCCCTCCGCCTTCGCCTTCCGACAGCTAATAAATCCATTTGGGTCTCCCATTCCTTCAATTGCAACCAGACACCATCCTCATCGGGCGACTGTTGGTAATTGCCTTTGAAAGGAACCGAACAAACCGCACAGGGACCGGATTGGGGGTATTTATTTATAGGTTTAATCGCATTCCCCGGAATGCTCCGAGAATTCGATCGGCACAAGTGTTCCCACAGGCAGAAACACCTGTGGCAATTGTTTGAAGCCCCTAGGAAGTTGGCTTTTTTGGGCTCAAAAAATGCTCCCAGATTGTGACTATTCCTTTGTTTTAGTATCACAAGGGGAGCGGGCAGCGGGTAGCGGGTAGCGGGTAGCTGCAGCCTTGGTTGCGGTGACTTTCACTGGTCAGGAATGCAACGAGAACAAGAATCCGCATATGAGCTGACAAGCTGGAAGCAGGTTACCATACGCGCATGCCGAGGAGGAGATTAAAGCCAGGGGTGTGGTATGCCAAGGGGTGGCTGGCTGTTCCACCAGTTGCAGTTGCAATTGCCGCTTGAGTTGTTTGTTCTGGCTGCCTGTTGCTGGCCTTCGCTTCAATTTGACCCACTAGTTTGGTTCTGGTTCCACTCCGGCTGGGCTTGGCTCGGACTCTGACTCTGGTTCTGACTCTGCGATATTTGTTTAGGTATACTACTAGTACAATATAGTATATAGTACAATATAGTGTGCCAGCGATTCTTGCAAGCCACCAACTGTCTCCCAGTGGTAATCTTATCGTCCTCTGCAGATAAAATAACTTTCGGGTTACCGCGGCCGGGCTTTCGCTTTGTTTGCCCTCCGAAATGTTTCGATTTGATAAAATATTTGCGCCACCAGTCAGTCGCTTGTTTGGTCTATTTTAGCCAAGGGTTTTTCCCAATAAACTCCGATTAATCAGCCCAGTTATCGCCAACATACTCTATTAATTTACTCGATTGCATTAGAGTCGCTGCCGCAGATTGTTCTTCCCGTGCGCTGCCGTGTAACGCACCGCGATTTAATTAGAAATTCCATTGGGAATGTCTTGTTCCCATGCCACAAAAAGAGTATTGACAATACGCCGGCTTAAGGCCGAAAGCCGCGGCCGAAAACAAAGCATAAATGCCAATAAATTGTTCGTTGTTGGCCATCAAACAAAACGAATCGCAATCAAATGAAATGAAACGAAACAATCGAGAAATGCACAACAGTTAAATGCCAAGCGGGCTCTTCGATTAACTGTTTGCCAGAGTTTTTGCTTCATTTTTTGTTTTGTTGTCACCAAAGTGGCCTAAACCGAGGGGGAAAAAACAGCAGGCACAGAAGTAAAAATAAATAAATACTCGTAAATACAAACTTGTTGGCCGCAAAACGAGAAGTGAGTGAAAGTGACAGTGAACTCGATTGACCTGAAACGAATGCGAGCCAAAGCCAAAAGCACGTGTTTCGTGTCCGCTAAGATTTATGAGGCAAAATTATGAAATAACAGTTGATTGGAGGGAAACTCTAGTTAATATTCATTCGAAATATTTGGGTTGATTTTGTTCCCTGTTTGAATGAGTCCATTGCGAGTTAATGCGAGTGTTTTTTGGTCGAAATGAGTCGTATCCCTAAGAGCAAATTATGCAATACATATTTTGAATTTATGAAATAATTGCTTGGATTGCTGTAGTTAATATTCATTCGAAATATTCGGGTTGATTTTGTTTCCTGTTTGAATAAGTCTATTGCGAGGTACGAGTGTTTTTTGGTCGAAATGAGTCGTATCCCTAAGAGCAAAGTACTCAATGCATATTAATTGTTTGAATAATATTTGTGAAGAGAAATCGCTTGATTGGAAATATTCTGGTTGAATTTTTACCTGTTTAAATGAATCAATTGCGAGGTAATGCGAGTGTTTCTTGTTCTATTTGAGTTGTATCCCTACAAGCAATATATTCAATAATATTTGTTCAAAGTGAAGTTCTATTTAATGTTAATTCTTATAAATTGTTTCATTTTTTCCATGTTTAAATGAGTTTAAGGGAGTGAAATGAGTTGTATCCCCAAACCAAACTATGAAATATTAATTATCTACTCGTAGTTTTGTTGATTCACACACAAATGCTTTCAATTATTTCTCCTCTTATTATTTTTGGATATCATAATATGTTGAGCGTGTTTCTTGGCCAAACGTGTTGGTATTACTGAAACAAAGGTATTAAATAATAATTGTATAAGGGGATGGATTGAGCATAATTTCTTGACGTGATTTAGTGCCTCGAGCACAACCCATATCATTTTGGGGCAATCAAAGTCTTCTTTTTGACGTTTCGCCGTTGTGCATGCTTCGGCTTTTACTTTTCCCGGCTCCCAAAAGGCTGAGCGGCGGCTTTTTCACGAGCAATTAAGCAAAAGTCGCACAGCCGTTTAAATCAATTAAAATCCGTGTTACTCAATCGCAATCACAAGCGCAAGCGCGGCGGCAACTCAACGCAACTCAACTCATTCATTCATTTCACATTTCCCTGCGCCCCCGCAACGCACGGGTTTATTTTTTTGAAGTTCAGTAAACTTTTGCAGTGAACCAGCGAACCGGTTGGAAAAAAGTCCGAAAACTCCGGCCGCAAAAAAGAGTAAATACAACATTTTTCGGCAACGGCAATTACGTTAAAGTTGAGCCGAAGCTTGTAAGCGGCTTTGTTGTTTAACATTCGCTCCGCTTGGCGTTTGTAAGTGCAGTTTGCGGCGACGACGCTTCAGTTTATAAGTAAATAGCGTACGTACGCGTAAATAATGGGCAGGAAAAAGATGAAAGTTTTCCTGGCCCCTCTCTGGCTCACAAGCCAAACGAGCAACAATTAATATTAATACGTAACGAACGAGGGAGGGCTGTAGGCAGACAAAACAGCCAGGGAATGCATTAAGTAAACAATTTCTAAAGCGTCCGTCCCATTGTGTTTATAGGCCAACTGTGTTGTCGCTGCCCATTAATTTTCCTAATTGTCTTGGGAGTACTCGGATATGCCCGAAGATGCCATCGAGGGCTGCTGATTCAGCTT
Source organism: Drosophila ironensis (assembly GCA_021223825.1). Taxonomy (NCBI): domain Eukaryota; kingdom Metazoa; phylum Arthropoda; class Insecta; order Diptera; family Drosophilidae; genus Drosophila; species Drosophila ironensis. Next base: position 600,433 of record JAJJHQ010010118.1, on the reverse strand, counting down.
CCTAATGGCCCAGAAGAACCGAACCGTATTTGTCAGCGATAATGCAGTGTTAGCAAGTGCAGTGCCAGGGCTTTTAATGTCGCATAATTACTCAGGAAAGACAGCTGGCAATTAAGCCGGAGAAAAAAAAAACCAGAAAAGAAAAGTTGATGAGCCGCAGTATAGTATTCGTATAGTCGTACTTGGTAGTTGGTTTCATTTGCCGCTGCCCGGCCATATATCTCACACTTTTTGCTCGTAACTCTCGCGCACTCACATGATGTTTGGGTGTTAAGGGTTCAAGTATGTTTCATTTTTTTATGCAGTAATTACGAATGGCTTTGGCTTTCTTTGGCCATCAACCTGGAATAGATGAGAGCGTTTGTAAGTGGCTTTTCTTTTCACTCTTGCGAAGTGTGTTTCCCAGCGACCCTGCCGCCACTCATTGTGTACCATACGTTGGTTGTAAATTATATACAGGAGTAGGTACCTATTACCCGCGTTGTATATAGCACCCACTCGAGTGTCATATCATATCGGATGGCGAATCACAAATCAGCGGCGATTGATAATAATTAGAGTGCCTAATGTGATTGGGAAAGCCTGAGCCGAATAGAAAGCGTGTGCAATTGACATTAATGGCCTTAAATGGCCGAGCGGCTGCATTTTCACTTGCTTTTCCAGCATCTGCTGCCGGTGGCTGAGAGGTGACCCTCGGCTGCTCCACTTTTCATTATCCATTTTCTGGTTTTCATCGCATTATTTTCCCTCGCATTTGCTCGTCCCGAAGGTGGAGTAAACAGGCAACCATTCTCGTCTCAATTGGTTGCTAATTATTTGTGTAAATTGTGTGCATGCCTTTATTCCAGCTACTCGCTAATCACATGCAAATCAGCCGGCCGGGGGTGTGCAAAAAATGAAGCTAAACAATATTACAGACAGCTAGAAATGCTTTAGTCGCGATTTATCGACATCTAGATACCATGTACCTATTTTCACCAGGCATTCACCAGGCATTCACCTGGCATTAACATTGGCAGAGGCCGTAGCATCAAATATATTCTGCATACATATATACAAAACGAATCTAAAACAAAAAGAATTATGTCGCTAGCTCCTATAATTATGGAGATATTGTCAAATATGTGAAGCAAATTATAGTTTCATGCAAATCACGAAGGCGTTAAGGGGCGTGGCAAATATTTGAAATAAACTTGATCTGCGTACACATAAATTGGACCAAAATCAAAAGGAATTACGTGTCTAGGTCTTTTCATCTCGGAGAACGATGTATTCATACTGACGGACAGACGGACAGACATACGGACAGGGCTTGATCGACTCGGCTGTTGATGCTGATCAAGAGTACCTGTAAATATACTTTGTAGGATCGGAACTGCCTCCTCCCTGTACCATAAATTGGCACAAAGTTAATATACCATTTGTACCTCAAGGTACATGGTATAAAAATTACACAAAGTCGCAGGAAAGGGGCAGAGAAAGGCGCTAGCTCGCTCCTTTCACTTGAGCTTGAAAGTGTAATTGCAATTGTTTGCTTTTGCGGCTCACACACGATACCAGATTGAGTGCCTTTGTCCGCTAAATGCAAAGCACATATTTCGGTTTTTCCCGGAAAATTCTCGCATCTATTGGATGATAATGTTTTGCAAATCAACAATGAAGAGCCACGCCCTGTTGGACCGTTGTTTCTGCAGTTATTCGATTGTTTTTTGCACAGTACCTACTCCTCTCTTTTTGCTACACTTCATTATGAGTGCCTAGTGTCCGCCCTTTTTTTTATACATTTTTTGCTAGTTGCCAGCGCCTGCTTGCTGCATGTGGCATGCATAATGACAACATGTAATTTGGCCTTTCTTTTCTCTGCCCCGCTCGCCTGCATAGTTTTCCCTTCCTTCCTGCACGTTCGCTGCATTCACAATCTGCCCCTTTTGATGGTTTGATTGGAACCTCACGGCATCTCGTGGGCCGTGTGTTGCCTGATTGCAAATTATGGCTCTCTGGCCATGCAAAGAGCCGCGCAAGAAACGATAATAAATGTAAAGGAAAAAAAAATAAAATATGCGCAAGGCCCCCACCGGGAGGAGGGCCCCAGCGCGGGGGCGTGGCCGCGTCACAAAACTTTATATGATCGCATTTTATGCTAATTTACGAGTACACCTTTCGGCTTTTCAATTAATTTCTTCCCAGCCCCGGTCGCAGTCCCAGTACAAAAGAAAAACCTGGGGAGGGTGTGTGATTAGCTGGCAATTTCCATGCAGGCGGCGTTTTAAGGGGGTTCCCTCCTTTAGACGGCCGAAAAATGCTTGTTTTTTAAGAATTGTTTTCTCGGATTTAATAAATTGAAACGCTTCGAAACTTTTATGATGGTTTAATATAAAATAGCGCGATATAAATATTGGCCATATAAACCAAACTATTTTCATAATAGTGTCTTCCATGTAACACTCATTTTTTTTTAATTAAAGTTGAAATTTCATGTGTGTTTACATGTTTTGAAATTAAAACTGCGTTTTTTGTTACAAAAATTGACTTTACAATACGAAAAAATATGGAAACAATTAGTGTCATATCGAAGATAATATAATTATCCCTAAATAAAGCCATTATCTTTAAAAAAATCGATGCAGTAATGCATTAGTTATCGTGTTCACAAAATGAAAAGTGGTTTCGAGAAAACCCATTTAAAATTTTAGATGACCCCAACACATCCGTTTCAAAGACCTAATACTTCGTCAATACTATCGCAATGAAATTTTGGGGGAATGTTCTTGAATAGTTTTCCAAAAAATCGATTTTTCGACCCGCTAAATGAGGGACCCCCCCAAGTTAGCATCGCGAAAGGGATTTGCTAATTGATATGGCAAATGCCAAGCAGATCATGACGAGCATGCGGATGCCGGTTAATGGATTTTAAGCGAATGAATGATTAAATAAATCAATAAGCAGGCTAAATCCGATTTATAATTACCCCGATTGTGAGACGGCAATGCCAATTCAATCAGCCAAGCGAATGAATGGGTGATCGAATCAATGAATGCCCGAATGAATGGATGGCTTCACTTGAATGAAAATCATGAGCTCTGCCAAAGCTGCACCTGCCCTGCCTTTGCTCCCCTTTGACCTTAAAATCTAGGGCAGTTCCCTTTCCATTTCTCCTAAAAAAGCTCTCCCCGTCAACTGGCTCGCTATTCGGGCTTATTTTCGGTCGAGTAAAGTTGTGTAAATATTGGCGCGGCCTAGAAAAAACATATTTATGCGAGAGTACCTGCGGTACAGTCACTTTTCTGTTGTCTGCTGAAAATTTCTAGTAGGCAAATAAATCGCATTGGCGGGCGGGAATAAAACTGAATAAAAAAAAAGCACTCAATGCCTGGCATCTTGTCATGCTTCAGCGCTTCGCTGGCGCTTCAAAAATTGTGCGGCCATTGTTTGCATTTATTACAGGTGTGTCTCCGTCTCCGGCTCCTCGCTCGCCGAAGTGTGCGAATTGAGTTCAACCTGTTGTTGCAACTGCAGCCTGCAACCTGCCACTCTGATTTATCTATATATTGTATTACTCTGCTTCACTATGCATACTCGTAACTTTTTTGTATACCACGTATCTCAAGGTACAAAGGGTGTATTAGGTTAGCATCAATCTAGCAATGTCCCTCTGTCCCTATGTATGTATAAACATGTCCTTCCCTGACATGAAAAGAGCTAGAGACGTAACTCTTTTTGGTTTAGGTCCGTTATATGTGTACGCAGATCAAGTTTATTTAAAACTTACCAAGCCTATTACCATCTTCGCAATTTTCATAAAATTGTATTTTCTTCCAAAATGGTTAAAGCAAACGATATAATCTTTTTGCCTACAGTTACAAGTTTAAATATCTAGCCATGTGGCAAGTTTCATAAAGATCGGGCAATAAATAATGAAGATACGGCCTTTGCCAGTGTCAATGATACATGGTATCACGCTGTCGAGAAATCTCGACTACTCGGTTTCCACTCGTTTTTAGTTGAAATGCCCCCGGGCACGAGACGCGTATGTAAAGGGGGAATAAATAAAATGCTAGCCGTGCAGCTTGCAGCGTGCAACGTGCAACTTGTTGCTGATTTTCAGTCGCCTCCCCTTTGATTTTTCACTGTTTTTCCGAGCTGGAAAATTGCATGGGAAAGGCAAACGCAAGCGCGAACGCGAACGCTTTGTGTGTTGTGTTGGGCTTTTAGAACCGAAACCAGTTTGCTGTTTAGCCACAATGTAAAATAATTAAGTGGAAAAATTGGGTGAATGTGAATGGCTGGGGGGTATGGAAAGCGTTCTAGAAAAGGTCTCCGATTTTCAGGGCTTATGATTCACTGCGGAAAATGATTTGTATAGTTGGGAATCCAAAGAATACAATCTTTATGGTCTTGCTGATGCCGTGTGATTTATATTTTTACGAGACGTTGTATTCCGCTCAAATACTTTTGCTTTCCACCCGATTTTCATTGCTGTTGTCAGTTTTGCCCCTGCTTGCTTTTATTCCGGGCCATGTTCCGTGTGCCATCTAGCGATAAGAAGTTAAATGCATTTTGATAAGGTTGCGTCTATCTGAAAGCACTTGGCGCATTGCATCACCGATAAGAGCGCGTGTGTCTGCGGAAAACATGATAAATTGCGATTAAAAGCAATACAATACAAATAATGGCAATGACTCAGACTTGAATCGCAATTAGGGTCTATAATGTGCTTCTGTTTTGCTTTACTTTTCGATGACAACTCACAGGGCCAACTGCGAGCGGTGAAATGTTCCTCAAACGTATTACTAATCGGGCAGTAACCGTGAAAACCTAACAACGTGAATTTGTGTAAAGTCACACCATGAAAACGTAAACAATAAGTCAAACGTAACCAACAAAACGCAAGCGAACAGCAACTAAACAAAAGCGCAGCAGCGACAATAGAAAACAATAAATATTAACATCAACATCAACGGAGCAGCGAGCGTGGTGCGCTCGCAGAAAATAATACCAAAGATTGGACCTAAATCGACCGACTCAGCCATGTTCGATGTGCCGCCCAAGTGCCCGGCGCTGGCCAACAAGCTGGGCGGCATCTTCGGGTGGCGTCACACCTACAAAGTGGCCGCCAAGCACGAGGGGATCCCCCACGGGCAGCTCCACAAGTCCTACTCCCTCACGCTGTCCAAGCGCCCGCCCTCGCCCTCGGCCTACTCGTGTGTGCAGGTAAAGATTTGGAGCTACAAAGGGGAGGAAATATAAAGGGAATATTACCAGAAAGTCTATAAAGAGCTACGAGGTCTTGGAGGTACCTAGACCATCTACATTTCAGAGGCATCTACACCATATTTTAGGGCTCCTCATGTATTTTAGGCTATACAAACTTTATAGTTATGTATATTGGTCTCAGTTATTGAAGCTTAATTAATTCTATTCAAATTTCATAAGACAGATCGCAAATAAAATATAAATTTATTAATAAATATAGAAACTATTTCAACTAAGAAGAGTTAAACCCATGCACCTCTTTTTCATCCATGAAGGTAAAGATTAAGAGCTACATTAGGGTACAAATTATACGATCTTTATACGATCTAACAAAAAAATTTAAAGAGAATATTACCAAAAAGTTTAGAAGGAGGTGAGAGGTCAAAGAAGTAACTAGACAGACTAAATTTCAGGTTGAATTTAGACAGATACAAATTCCTTGCACCTACTGCAGGGATGTTAGGCGATGAAAAAGAGGTACCCCATAGATTTCAAGCTATATGCCTAGATTTAAATGTTGTGTATTTTAAAGTTGAAAAAAACAAATATTTTAAAAAGACTTAATAATATCCCAACCAAGAGGAACGATTTTTCTGCGTGCAAGTCAAATGCTACACGCACGACAACTCCAATCACAATCTCCATCGCCATTCCCCTGAATAAATACGATTCATTTAATTCGATTCGAATCCCACTTGCAGGCCCAGCCACGCCCACTGTTTTTCCAGTTCTTTTTTTCGGATATTTCGTGATATATGAGAGATACGCGCGATCGTTGCCGCATAATTTTCATTGACAAATGAGCGCATAAAAGTGCAATCAGCTGAGTGAATATTTAATGTTTACAGTGGCTTGGAGCGTGCTAAGCGGCCGTCGAAAAGTAATGATTGTCAAGAATCGGATTCCTCTCGAGTGCCCTAACATTTTGGTCATTGAAAATCGAATTGAGATGTGGGTTTTGGGGCCAAACTGCATTCTCATCGGCATTCCGTTCGGCCAGGCACACACACATCGAATTTTGGAATCCCAAAAATCGGCACTGCAATGCCGATACGGATACGGATACTTGCTTGCATTGTTAGAATGCCTGAATTCGCGCTCTTTTGACCCAAAAAAAAAAAAAACCAAAAAGCCAAAATACAATACGAGCCAAGAGAAAGAGCGGCGAAAAATAGCCGAAATTATTGCGCCAACTTGAGGTTGATGTGTTAGCGCGCTGACTCGGCGTTCGGCGTTCCAGTTCTGCAGACGCTGAGCCTCCGAAACTCCAACGCTTTTTGCTTCTGACTGACTGACTGACTGGTTTCCAGCCATGATGCAATTGTTTTGCTTTTTGGCACTCGAAAAAACCAGAAGAGCTTTGCATTGCAATGAATTTCAAGGGTTTTCGGGGATGGATAGCCCTAAAACATATGCATTATTAAGGAATAGTTGCACAAATTAAGGGGAATTTTCATTCTCTAGGTAAATAGGTAAATGCCGCTGCCTTGTAGCTTACGGCTTAAGCTTGACTACCTATTTTGGCAATTTGAGGAATGTATAAAGTGATCCATAGGGTTGGGATCCTTGTGTTGCAATATATACCTCGATATTCCATCCGAATCGTTAGAACTTCAACCCCTACTAGACTTTTCTCCAAGTGTATTGGTTGGCATTTGTTGTGGAATCCAGCGGAATGCCAAAAGCAACGCTACTGCAATTTGGGGCGCTGGAGGTCGTCCGTCGCTTGTTTCTGGCTTATTTTGGCGTCACCCGGGGAGTTCAAGTTGAGCTCCATGCCCACGTGAGTCGATCCAAGCCGATTCGCGCTGGGAGCCGAAGATTTAGTGACTCAACACGTACCCGTCTTCGTCTTCATGCGGAAGCCAGATGGCAAATGCAAGATGCCAGATACCAACAAAACCAGGTACCGGGGACCAACCACCGGGCGTCGGGCACCGGGCACCGGGCACCAGATGTCTGATGTCAGGTGGGAAAACGCAGGAGAATTGTGGGGCTGGGAAGCGATTTAGCGAGACGTCGCGTCTCTGCTCCTTGGCCAACTCTGCAGTTAGATTGCAGCTGGCAGATTGGCCTCATCGCGCAAGACTTCCGCGCCATGCAAGTTAATGGAAAACTCTTCGAGTTTGTTACGCTTTTCCGGGCTTTTAGGGTTGCTTAGCATTCTAGTTTCCCACTCACCTTTATGCATAACTAACCGAAACCTTCCTTTATTGTTTTGCAGCCCGATTCGTGGGTGACCGTGACCCACCTGCAGACACAGTCCGGCATCCTGGATCCCGACGACTGCGTCCGCGATGTGGCTGACGATCGGGAGCAGATTCTGGCCCACTTCGAGGACCCCGGCCCGGATCCGGGCGTGCCGCAGGGCGGCGGCGACGGCGCCTCAGGCAGCTCGTCGGTGGGCACCGGCTCGCCGGACATTTTCCGCGATCCCACCAACACGGAGGCGCCCACCTGCCCCCGGGACCTGTCCACGCCCCACATCGAGGTGACCAGCACGACGTCCGGGCCGATGGCCGGCCTGGGCGTGGGCCTGATGGTGCGCCGCAGCAGTGATCCCAACCTGCTGGCCTCCCTCAAGGCCGAGGGCAGCAACAAGCGCTGGTCGGCGGCGGCGCCCCACTACGCGGGCGCAGGGGACTCCCCGGAGCGCCTGCTCCTGGACAAGGCTGGCGGACACCTGTCGCCTCAGTGGGAGGAGGACGACGACCCCGGTCAGCAGCTGAAGGAGCATCTCCTGCAGCAGCCGCACGCCGGAGGAGCCGGCGGTGGGGCAGCAGTTAACCACCAGCCCTTCGCCCGCTCCGGACGGCTGTCGATGCAGTTCCTGGGCGATGGCAACGGGTACAAGTGGATGGAGGCGGCCGAGAAGCTGCAGCAGCACGCGGTGGTCTCTGTGCCGCAGACCCAGCAGCGCGACGTGCCCGCGCAGAGCGGGGCCTACTCCAGCAAGTCGCTGCCGAGGGAGAGCAAGCGCAAGGAGCCGCTGGGCCAGGCCTACGAGTCCATCCGGGAGAAGGACGGCGAGATGCTGCTGATCATCAACGAGTACGGGAGTCCTCTGGGACTCACCGCGCTGCCGGACAAGGAGCACGGCGGGGGCCTGCTGGTGCAGCATGTGGAGCCGGGATCGCGGGCGGAACGCGGCCGCTTGCGACGCGACGATCGCATCCTCGAGATCAACGGCATCAAGCTGATCGGGCTGAGCGAGTCGCAGGTGCAGGAGCAACTGCGCCGGGCGCTCGAGAGCTCGGAGCTGCGGGTGCGCGTGCTGCGCGGCGATCGCAATCGCAGCGGTGGCCGCCAGCAGCGCGACTCCAAGGTTGCCGAAATGGTCGAGGTGGCCACCGTCTCGCCCACCCGGAAGCCACACGCCGCGCCCGTGGGCACCTCCCTGCAGGTGGCCAACACCCGCAAGCTGGGCCGCAAGATCGAGATACTGCTGAAGAAGGGCCCCAACGGCCTGGGCTTCTCGGTGACCACGCGCGACAATCCCGCCGGCGGTCACTGCCCCATCTACATCAAGAACATACTGCCCCGCGGCGCCGCCATCGAGGACGGTCGCCTCAAGCCGGGCGATCGCCTGCTCGAGGTCGACGGCACCCCCATGACGGGCAAGACCCAGACGGACGTGGTGGCCATATTGCGCGGCATGCCGGCAGGGGCCACGGTGCGCATTGTGGTCTCACGGCAGCAGGAGTTGGCCGAGCAGAACGGCGAGCAGCCGGCCGGCCAGGTTGGTGCCAATCCGCAGGCCAACCCGTCGGCACCAGCGGCAGCGACAGCGACAGCTCCTCCGCCGCCTGTTCCCGTCCAGAAGTCCAGCAGTGCCAGGTCCCTCTTCACACAGCAACAGCAGCAGCAGCAGCAGCAGTTGAACGAATCTCAGCACTTTATTGATGCGGGCAGCGAATCGGCGGCCTCAAACGTAAGTTCGAATACTCGTCTGCCATCCAAGCTGGATCCTATTGTAATCCCTTTTGCTTAACCCAACAGGACAGCCTCCCGCCGAGCAGCAACAGCTGGCACTCCCGCGAGGAGCTCACCCTGCACATCCCGGTCCATGATACGGAGAAGGCCGGCCTGGGTGTGAGTGTCAAGGGCAAGACGTGCTCCAATTTGAATGCCTCCGGCTCGTCGGGCTCCTCGGCCACTGCCAACGGGCACGGGCCCATGAAGCACGACGGCGACCTCGGCATATTCGTGAAGAATGTGATCCACGGAGGCGCTGCCTCGCGAGACGGACGCCTGCGAATGAACGACCAGCTGTTGAGCGTGAACGGGGTCTCGCTGCGCGGCCAAAACAACGCCGAGGCCATGGAGACGCTGCGCCGAGCGATGGTGAATACGCCGGGCAAGCACCCGGGCACCATAACCCTCCTCGTCGGCCGCAAGATCCTGCGCTCGGCCAGCTCCAGCGACATCCTGGATCAGAGCAGCACCCACAGCAATAGCAACAGCAACAGTAGCGGCGGAGGCGGCGGCAGCAGCGGCAACCACAACAGCAGCTCCAATGCCAGCGACAATTCAGGGGCCACGGTGATCTACTTGAGTCCGGAAAAGCGGGAGCAGCGGTGCAACGGAGGCGCCGGAAGCGGAGGCGGTGCCAGCAATGAGATGAATAGGTAGGTGCTGGTTTTCAGGGTTTTAGGGGGAACTTGAGACATTAACTCTATAAATGCTCTTGTCGATTAATGAACAACAATTAAGGTTAGGGGACTGCACTTGTCCATTCGTCCGTATGTCCGTAACTGTCAATGTTTTTCCCGATTTTCCTTATTCTTTTGTTGATTGATTCCTAAGCGATTACCCCAAGATTACCCTGTGTCGTTAATGTTTCCTTTCGTCTGTAACTTGCAACATTTACCATTAAGCTGTAGGCTGTGTTTCCCCCTTTGTTTATTTGATCCCTTACCCATTACCCTCTCACCCTGCAGATGGAGCAATCCCGTTTTGGATCGTCTAACCGGTGGCATTTGCTCATCCAGCTCAGCTCCGACTTCGCAGCAGCAGCCGCAGCATGCGCAGCAACATTCGCAGCAGCTGCCCCAGCAGCAGCCTGCACAGCAGCAGCGTCGCATGCCACCGAATCCGATGTGCAACAATGCCGCCGGCTTGCGGAACGAGAGCTACTACATGGCCACCAACGACAACTGGTCACCGGCCCAGCTCCACCTGCTCACCGGACACGGCAATACGGCGCTGCTGATCGAGGACGATGCCGAGCCAATGTCTCCGTGAGTTTGTTGAATATTCCCTTTTAAAAACCATATATTAATGTGCCTCCTTCTCCTGCAGAACATTGCCGGCCCGTCCGCACGATGTGCAGCACTGCAACCCGAGCAGCGCCAACTCATCGGCGATGAACGGAGGCGGCCCAGCTTCAATGGTCGTTCCGGGCACGCCCTCGTCGTCCTCCAACTTCGATGCCACGTACTCGTCGCAGCTGAGTCTGGAGACCAACTCCGGGGTGGAGCACTTTTCGCGCGATGCCTTGGGCAGGCGCAGCATCTCGGAGAAGCATCATGCGGCCCTGGATGCCCGCGAAACGGGCACCTATCAGCGCAACAAGAAGCTGCGCGAGGAGCGCGAACGCGAGCGTCGCATTCAGCTGACCAAGTCAGCCGTTTACGGTGGATCCATCGAGTCCCTGACCGCACGCATTGCCAGCGCCAATGCCCAGTTCGCCACAGGCTACAAGCACGCCAAGACCGCATCGAGCATTGAGCAGCGCGAGTCGCAACAGCAGATGGCGGCGGCCGCCGAGGCGGAGGCGCGCGACCAGTTGGGCGACTTGGGTCCGTCGCTGGGCCTGAAGAAGTCCTCGTCGCTGGAGTCGCTGCAGACGATGGTGCAGGAGCTGCAGATGTCGGACGAGCCGCGCGGCCACCATGCGCTGAGGGCTCCGCGAGGACGCGGACGTGAGGACAGCCTCAGGGCGGCGGTGGTCAGCGAACCGGATGCAAACAGTAAGAATACCAAAAGCTTATTTTACATGCTCAATGAACAAATGCAGTTGTCCGTATGGGACCAATGCAATTGTCCGTATGTCCGTATGTCAATGGGAAAATGTCCCTGTAAACTATGAAAAGTTGTTGCTTATATTTAACCATCTTGCCTCTTACTTTCAGAACCCCGCAAAACGTGGCTGTTGGAGGAGGGCGACCACGAAGGCGGCTTCTCCGCCCAGCGCAATGGACCCTTCCAGAGCTCCTTGAACGATGGCAAGCACGGCAGTAAATCGTCGCGTGCCAAGAAGCCGAGCATCCTGCGCGGCATCGGGCACATGTTCCGCTTTGGCAAGAACCGCAAGGACGGCGTGGCGCCAGTGGATACGTATGCCACGGCGAACAGTACCATTTCGCCGCCCACATCGGTGGTGTCCACGAATCCCACGCAGATACCCGCCGCCGCTCTGGCGGCTCTTGAGCGGAATGGCAAGCCGCCGGCGTATCAGCCGCCGCCACCGCTGCCGGCGCCCAACGGCGTCCAGAACGGTGCGGGATCGCAGCTGAACGGGGGCATCCACCAGAACGACATCTTCAATCATCGCTATCAGCATTACGCCAACTACGAGGATCTGCAGCAGCATCAGAAACAGCAGCATCAGATTAGGTGAGGAGTGGGCTGCGACAAAAGGCTTATGGATCGTTTTTTTTTCGGTTAATTTTTTGGTGTTGGGCTTGGGTAACTAACTTTATATAATACCTGAGAAATCATTAACATATTGGCATTTTGCGTTTGTGTCCATCTCTCTTTCTCTCTCGTTTCCTGTCTCTGTCTGTTCGGTGTATGCCTATGTGTTTGTTGTAACCCACACACTTACCAACCAACCAACCAACCACCCACACACACCATCACACACCACACACACACTACCAACTACTACCATACCATAAATGTAACATAAAGAAGCAGTAGCACCACCACCACATCCGCATCCGCATCCGCATCCGTATCCGCATCTTCGAGCATTTCGGAAACGCTCTCGGAGTCAACGTTGGAGTGCATGCGCCAGCAGGTGATCAGGCAAAGGATCAAGGTGGAGGCGGAAAGGTAACATCCTCGATGATCACCCACTAACAGACACTAGGCAAAGTATTGCATGAAAGTGTAGTGCGTTAGGGGTTTCAACATATTTTGACACTATGGAATTATGTTATTTTATCAGAATTATTTTATACACCTATAAGATTAACTATTTTCCCCACTTTATCCTTCAAATAGGCACAAAAGCACCTTGCATTTTTGACATTATGATTAGCGACTGCACAGATATTCACATCTCATTTCATATACCCAAATAACAAAATACTATCCAACATATCTGGAGTACCCGGTACTCAGTTCGCAACTTGAGCTTCGCCAAGCCAAGTGCACAAGTTTAAAAGATTTCCAAACATTTTCGAAACATTTTTTAAGGTCAATGAGTTGCCAAGAGTTCTTGATACACTATTTTATATTTAAGATTAAATATTTTCTTTAAATCACCCATCAAGTAACCACAAAAACACGCTGCATATTTTGAAATTTTTAAGTCTCATTTCATATACCAAAGTCACAAAATACTTCCCAACATTTCTGGAGTACCCGGTACTCAGTTATAAACTTAAGCTTAGCTATGTTATGTCTTGCAAATTTGTTTGTCAAGTGCACAAATTTTAAAGGTTTTCCAAGCATTTTCGAAACCTGTTAAGTAAAGCAGCTCGTAAACTTCCCTAGATAATATTTAGATTTATATATTTCTTAGAAATTATGGATGAATTACTACTAACCATTGCTAGATCAGTATTACTTGAGAAGATAATTAACATTTGCTTAGAGTATTTTGTGAAAACCCTTAACACACTGCACCCTTTTGAACTGTTTGTAATTTGACTGGTTTTTTGGCAATGCGGTATTTTAGTTGCTCCCCTGAAGTAGTTCTCCTTTGGCTTGCACAAAAAGAACCCACCCACACCCCAAAGTTCCCCTCTGACACCAGTTGTTCCTTAAATACTTATGATACTCTTTCGATTCCTCAGTCGCCGCCATCAGCATTACCACTCGCAGCGCAGTGCCCGCTCGCAGGACATCAGCATGCACTCGACCGGCTCCGGATCGCAGCCCGGCGGCCAAGTGCAGCCCGTGAACGGAGCGCGTCCCATCAGCAGCTACTACGAGTACGAGACCGTGCAGCAGCGCGTGGGCAGCATCAAGCACAGCAATCGCTCCGGAGCGGGATCGGGAGCGGGATCTGGATCGGCGGCTGCGGAGGCCAGTGCCGTTGGGAACACCTCGGTTAGCTCCGCCGCAGTGTCGCCGATTAACGTGCCGCACTGGAAGGCGGCGGCCATGAACGGCTACTCCCCGGCCAGCCTGAACAGCTCCGCCCGCAGTCGCGGTCCCTTTGTCACGCAGGTGACTATCCGGGAGCAGAGTGGCATGCCATCGCACCTGCTGCTGCAGCAGCAGCAGGAACACCATCGGCAGCAGCTGCAGCAGCAGCTCCAGCAGCACCAGCACCTGCAGCAGCAGCAGCAGCCCACGTACCAGACCGTGCAGAAGATGTCCGCCGGGCAGTCGCAGTACGGCAGCACCGCCGGCTCCCAGCCACACGCCTCGAAGGTGTGACTATAGGTGCTGGCGCACGCGCGCGCCACCCGGGACGTGCTCGTTGACCGGCGGAGCGGCGGAGGAGGGATGGCCGGAACGGCCGGCGGGGTCGCCGAGGTCAGCGAGGAGGTGGAGGTGTTCTACTATGCCACCGAGTGTTGAGGAATCCAAACTGCAGGGGAAACTCTTCCACACAAAAGAGACACACACATGGCCAGGGCGGGTTGATTTTCGGCTCACGAGATTGTGGTTATATTTGGTTAGATGGTTAGAGGTCGAGGTTTAATTTGGGCCACCATTTATACTAGGGTCACAAAATAGTTGTTGGAGAAGCTGCGGCAATATGAATACGAATACGACATTCAGTGATGTGTGTCCGTAGAAATAATAATTATTATCTACACTTTGTAACCAACATTCAATATTTACTTGATTTATTCATGATTATTATAAAGTACGGCTTGCGGAAAGCTTTGTATTTAAATTTGTATTTGTACTATACTTGTGTGAAATTAGTTTCCATTTAATTTATATAATCAATGCTTGAGCAATATATCATTGTCAAGTAAAATATTGTTAGCCAATGAGTAGATTATTTATGATTTTGCAAAGGCGTAGTAAGCCTTAATTAGCAAACCAAAAATGCAATTTCCAAGCCAACGATTTCTGTGCAGCAACGAAAGTCAACCCGCCCCGACACTACACCCATTCTTTAGTTTAAGTTCATGATTCACAACTTAAATGTAAAAGCATAAGCCCACAGAAACCAAGAGAGAGAAAGTATTCCCCATGTAAAGCGCTAATTAGTTTTTGTCAAGTGCTTAGGTCTAGTTAATCGCTAATTAAGCTCTAAGTCTAAGTTATAAACGAAATGCATTCTGTACATAACTAGTTTACGCCCAAAGCCAATCCGATAAAAACAAATCGAAACAATCAAATTTAAAACAACAAAAAAACGAACTACGAGCGAACTTAAGAACTTTCATTGTCATTGTGTATTTTTTTTTATTATCATTATGATTACTTTTATTTTAAATTGTATATAGAACTCGTATTTTTTGTTTGTTTTTTGTTAGCTTTAAAGCGGAAGCCATTTTGTGTGCAAAAACAAAAAGCGAAAGCGTCGAGGATTTGCCAGAAGCGAAAAGTGAAACTTAAGGGCACCCCATATACACATATATCCAGATATATATCCATATATATCCAAGGTGAAGCCTAAATATAATTTTTTTTTCAAAACCCAAACGAACCGAGGTCTCTAAAAAAGAAAAAAGACAAGCATATATAGCTAGGTTAGACACATATAGTATATATATAATTAAATAATACGATCTTGAGCCTAAGCCTCTATGTATAGCGAAAATACTTTAATTTTTGCGCATTTCCATATAAGTGATTTTGTGCGATACAGATACCGAATTGCAAATTAAAGTGTATAAACTGCAAACAAATATATATATATTTACGGCGACTAACATATTCCGGAACCGCGGCCCAGAGTTACCGCCGGTGCTTCTCCTTGCCGATGTCGCTCTTAAACTTTTTCACCTCGTGGTCGCCTCCGCCCTTCATTGGGACCATTTTGTTCTTCCTGGGAGATCTTTTCTTGCGTCGTGACCCGGAGCTCACAGTCTTTTTCTTACTAACCGTCAACGGAGCAATTGGCAAGAGCACGGTGAAGTTCCGCAGCAGCTCCGGACTCGGTGTTTTGTCCCAGTGTTCACTGTAGACAAAAAGGGAGATTGAACCAGTTTTCTGGAGTAGTGGTGGGCAGCCCATAGCCCTTTCGACTCCCAGGACTCCCAAAAATAAAAAGCTGTGAATGTTTCGAACAAAAGAAAATCGACATGTGCACGTCATCCGAAATTGTCGGTGAAAAGGGAATGTGTAAAATAACACAAACAAAATATGTAGAACCAAAAAATCGCACGGAGACCCTTTTTCGTGCGCTGTGTTCCTAGGATGAGCATTGCTGCTCTGGGTGGTACCTAGTACCCGCAATACCTACTCGGGAAAACTATCCGGCGGGACGACTATATCCAGGACGTTGTCTATCAGCCGCGACTTGAGCATCCTGTCGGTCGCCGTGGTTGAGTGCATCGAGGGCGAGGTATTGATCTCGATCAGCCAGGGCTTCAGGTTGTTGTCGATGATGATGTCGTAGCCGTAGACCTCAAAGCAGTGCCGGTCGTTGGACATCATCGGAGCCACGGCGTCCAGGGAGTGCCGGATGGTGTCGGAGATGCGGAGCCACAGCATGTTCGAAACGCCCTCGCCCCGCATGCTGTCCAGATAGAGCCACAAGTTCTGCATAGGCCACTTGCCGCCATGGATGGCATTGTACTCCTCCTAGAAAATGTTCGATGTCCGTTTGTCCATTTGTCTGCTACTTCTGGGACGAGCGATACTTACGTTCGTTTTCTGGATGCTCACATTCGTCAAGTGCATGAATACATTGTTGATCTCCGTTTGATCGTACTTTTCGGTGCAAAACCGACAAAAGCCCTCATTATATAGGTATGCTTTCAATGGATTGAAAGAGGTGACCAGGACAAAGAGACGTAGATCGAACTTCTTGCCGCCGATCAGGAGCGGGTTCTCGATGTACTTGGAGATTACGCAGCTATCCCGGTTCATTGCCGTATAAAAGTTGCGCGAATCGTAGGCATACTTCTTCAGTTTGGACAGCTTGTTGATCAGATAGATGCCCACGCCTTGTGACTTGCTGCAGGGCTTCACAATCCAGGTGCTCGAGCGATTGCGGTGGAAAGCCTCCACGAACAGCTGATAGTCGGCGGGCAGGACAAATGTCAACGGTATAATATCCAGGTGCTTGTACCGAGTGCCTCCGATGCCCAAATCGGTGTTTGTCGAGTAGGTCTGCGCCAACGGATCACCGCGCCGCTCCAGATCCTTGCGGTAGCGCTTGATGTTTTTGATCAGCAGGTCTTTGCGCGACAACTCCACCGAGTTGGGGAAGTGGTTGATTATTCTGTGTGTGTAGAAAAAAGGTAAATGTGGGAACATATACCTGGTACTTAGTTAAGAGATTAAGTGTCAAAAACGCTTCACTCTGATCTTATTTGTTGTCTAATCTAACTTTCTTGGGAACTATCCATATATGGATTGAATAAAGTAACGTAATGGAAACTAATAGATTAATATATCTGGTTTTGGGGACTATATGATACCGAAATTGTATTTTGCTGATCAATCCAAAATTTTATGGATGATCTGTCAGATTATTATGGATGATCGATCCCTTATTAGATAAATGTATCTGGTTTTGGAAACTACATAATATAGTACGAGTATTTCTTCCTACTACATAAATTGTAACTATCTGATCAATACAAATTGGGAATCTGAACAACAATCGTTTTTGTCAGATTGTTTCCGACACTTACTGATCTGATCGCATTCTGTAGGGATGATCGACCCCAAAGATGTAGCGACAGTTTTGGGTGCAGGCCCAGTAAAAGTTCCATTGGCCACTGAAGGAGGGTACCTTGAGCCATCCGCGCTTTCGGAAATTGCTCAACAGCGCCGACTTCTCCCAGTCTGTGCTGTAAAGCATACAGTTATGGTTCTTGAGTGACTTCTTGCCGGTCGGGATATAGGCTTCTGGAGGGGAGACCACATCGTCATCGGAACTGCTGCAGCTGCCGCCGCATGTTTTGCGGAGATTCTTCAGGGCACTGTTGGTCCTCTGCTGCTTCATCCGGTTCCGGAACCGCGACTCCTACTGCGAATTTCTTGCTTTGATTTCGTTCGTATTATTTTAATTTCGTTGTGGTTTTTGTATATTTTTTTTTATGGTTGTTGACAACATTATTTTGGCCAGACTGATGTCAGGTTCAAAGGATTTCATGCATGTTTTGAAAACTCTCTTTGTGGCATTAACTGATCTGACCCATTATGCGTAACCCTAAATAAATATATGGAACCCACTCTGCTTAGTGTGAAGTTCTCAGTTTTGTGTCCCAAATCCGCTTGCATAATTCCCGCTAGAAATCGAAAGTGTTAATTCTCCTGAAGCTGCAATGTTTACCCGAATGCTTTTGAATGCTTTAAGCCTCTCCTGGTCGACCCCTTGGGTTCTAACCTTCTGTGGCGGAACCGCAACGAAGTAAATTGACTTTGACACAAAACCTCACTTACATTTGTGACACTTGTTCGCTGGGGGACATTGAGTAATTTCACACATAGCTGGTTTTTTCTTTGGTTTTTATTTTCCTTCCCCGAAACAGAACAATCGCCGGCCATTGATGGATTTTGACCTGCGGCGGAGTATAAAACGCTGGGCATCGGTCACCGGAGTTCATCAGTCGAGGAAGTCGTTGGGAAGTCAAGAACTAGCTCCGGAGTTGCTGCACCTCTGCATCGTTTTTGTTTCCTGAAACACCCAAATCACAGAATACTCAACATGAAGTTCCACGTGGGATTAGCCGTTGCTGTGGTGCTCCTGGCCGGCGTAATCCATCCGGGAGAGGCCACCTTTGGCAAGCTGAACCTGCTTTTGGGAGGCGCAGGCACTGCCGCCGGCTATGGCACCGGATACGGCGGCGGCTACGGCACCGGCTATGGCTACGGCTCCGGCTATGGCTACGGGTCAGGGTATGGCTATGCCCCCGAGAACGTGGTGAAGGTGATCAAGGTGTCGGTCGTGCCGGGCGGCGGCTATGGAGGCGGCTACGGAGGCGGTTACGGAGGCGGTTACGGTGGCGGTTACGGCGCCAGCTATGGCGGTGGCTATTCTGGAGGATTTGTGGGAGCTGCCCCCGCCATCTCCACCTCCGCCGTGGTCACTCCGGTGGTCACTGCAGTGTCCACTCCGGTGGCTTCTCCTGTGGCCGTGGGAGGCTTCTCCGGCGGCTACGGCAGCCTGCCGGCTTCCTATGGATTCGGAGCAGGCTATGGAGCCGGCGGTGGCTTCGGCCTGGGATTCGGAGCTCCTCCACCACCCCTGGGACTCGCCTCAGGACTGTGCTGAAACCATATAAACAGACGAAAATTCGAAAATGTATTCTACTCAGTTGATTTTTTTTTGTAATTTAATAAACGATATGTAACGAAGACAATAAGTAATAAAGCGAGTAAGTTTTAAAGAAACCAAACCTCTCTCTAGGGTGAATAAGAGGCTTCAGTAAAAAACGTGTTTCCAAAATTGTTAAAACTTAGTACAATCGGGGCTCTTAGGATTATTTTAGTTATTTTCAGCAAGTTAAAAGGCAAATAAAAGCTAGAACAATGCCCGAAAGTGTGCTACATTGTCATATTTCAAGAGAATTTCCGAAAGACCTAACTAAAATGCCTAACATTCCGGAGGATTTCCTAACAAGACATTTATTTTAGCGCTGCGGCTCAAACTGAACGTCTGAAATTACCAAATCCAAGATATTTCGCACTCCATTGAAGAAGTCGCCACCCAAACGAGACCCAACCCAACCCAGCTCAGAAATCATGATCAAAAACGAGAAACCAAACCAAAGGCCCATTCAACCCGTGGGCCTGACCTTCGGTTTGTGGGCCTGAATGAATGAAACCGAGAGTCGACTTGAATGTTTACGCATTCAGTTAGCCGCGTTAGCCGGTAACCCTCCAGTTCCCAACTGCAGAGCCAACAATGCGCTCTCCTGATGCCAATCGCGTCGAGTGCCAAAAGCCACGCAGCCCCAAAAGCCCAAAAAGCCAGAAAAGCAAATCCAAAGTCAAAGTCACAAGAGCCAAGCCCAAAATGTGCGGCCAAGAATGCTCCACGGGTGCAAATTGCTGGAGATGGACCCGCAATGGGTATACACAGCCACAAATTCATAAATTAATTATTTAGGGACATATGCACAAAAAGTATAATTCGCATAATCTAAAACTTAGTAATAAGACAAAAAACAATGTGAAACAATAGAAATATAATTCTAAAATAGTTTCAATGCCGAATTGATTAAGAAATTTCAAGAAATTAAAATATACATTTGTATTGCTTTTTTTAAATTCAAAAAATTTTTTTATAAGTTATCCTGCTTTTATATTATTATTATTTTATTCGGTTATATAACTTCTTGCCACTTTTAAATGATTTTTCAAGTGTACAACCAATGCCAGTCTGGCTTTAGAGGGAAAGAAACTACAAAATCTGTAAATGGAAATGTGTAAATTGGCTATGATTTAATATTTGCCATGTTCAGCCAATAAAAAATAAAAATACCAAAGGGGGGAAATAAATGAAGAGAGGAAAAAATAAAGAGAAAGATGAAATGTAAGAGGCTGGATAAAATATAAAAGAAATATGCGTTTAAACTACAAAGATTCGAGAAATCATCAAATGGGTATACCATTTTTATTCATAATGCTTGATATAAAAACGATGAAAACAAAAATGGTAAAAAGCACTAAATAGTTTACAAAAATATACAAATTGGATTAGCATAACATAAGATTATTTAGAATTTGGGAAAATATCGAACACACTCTACTCGTATTTTAAATTGGTGCGGAACCTTTACCTAAAAGTCGAACATTTTGGTTTGAAAAAAGCCCAACCCCAAAGAATGGCATATGTTTGCATTATTTATGCTAACAATTTGCATTTAAGAGCCAAAATTCCACGCATGTTCCCGCAAAAGGGATTTTATGTAGCTCTCGTGCTAAAGATCCACACCAACACCAGAGAATACACACCAAAACTAGAAACCTGTTGAGAATTTATGAGAACATCAAATTTCGCCAGATGTCTGGGAAAATCTTTTGTGGACCATGCTTTTTTGTTAGCCCAATTTGCATACGGGTCTGGACCAATAACACCGCATTTACATATATGTAATATTTAGACTAAACTGGTAGGGCAAAGAATAAGGCGGTACGGCACGTCACTGTCCACGAAGACAACGTGGCGGACAAGTTTTCGAGATGCGGAATCGTTGTCCGAGATGAACAGAGATTCGGGCGTGCTTTGGATATTTGAATTTTGTTTGAATTTTGCTGGATTGGGATTTGTGTTTTTTTTCCAACCCGTCGACTACGTGTAGCCATGCACACGATTTCGGTGGCTGGATGAGTGACAATGCCAACACATTTGGCTACGCACATGGGACAGCGGGCACTGAGAGAAATTCTCTAAGATTTTTCAAAAGAATAGTTCAATACTCAACAATATTTTTAAAGACATATTATCACAGAAATAAACGATATGCAACGCATCAATTGCATGGGTTCATTATTGGAGTTAAGCACGCTAAGCAAGGTCCCACTGACTTCTTGCTTTCCTGAGAGTCAAGGTCACTCTGGCGGAAAACAATTCTTTCCAAGGACTTTGAGGCATTTCCCTCAGTGCTAATTTGTCGGTTTTGGGGAATTACCTGACTTGCCAGCTTCTTGCGAATCCGTAACGTAAAGCTATTTGATTTTTTGTATTTTATTTATTTATTGTTTCGTTGAGATGCGAGAAAATATCTCACTTGATGGTTAAGTAGTTGAGGTGACAGACAGCCCGGCAGAGCCCCGCCTAGAAATTATTTTAGGTTTCGTCAATTTTTTACTTTTTTTCCCCAAGTCTTGTCTTGGTCCATAAGTAACTATTTATGAATTAAGCAAACAGCAAACAGCAAGCGGCGAGCTAAGCGGGCTAGGCGTCCCGGCTCTCATGGATTAGAACTACACACAGGCAGAGGCAGCGGCGGAGGCGGAGGCGGAGGCACAGAGATACAGATACAAGATACAGATACACGCTCAGAGGTGATGAAGAGGCGACGGCTACGGCTACAGATGGCTATAAATTAGTGGCCCGTCTCGATTTGGGACATCAGTTGAGTTTCGCTTTGGGTTCCGCTAGCACCTCACATCATGAAGCTGTACGTCTCGTTGGCCCTTCTGGCTGTCTTGGCCCTCTCGGCCCCGGCCCCATCCCAGGCCCTTCTGGGCGCCAAGCTGGCCCTCCTCAAGGCCATCGGCGGCGGACTGGGCGGCGGCTCCGGCTCCGGCTCGGGCTCCGGCTACGGCGGCTCTGGATACGGCAGCGGCGGCTACTCCGGCGGCTACAACCAAGGATACTACAGCCAGCCCAGCCGCCCGGTCTACAGCGGCGGATACGGCAGCTCCTCCAGCTCCAGCTCCAGCTCCAGCTCTAGCTCCAGCGCCTACGGCGGTGGCTACGGAGGCGGCTACGGAGGCGGCTACGGAGGCGGTTATGGCGGTGGCGAGCAGGTCATCAAGGTCATCAAGGTGGTGGAGCAGCCCTCGTACAACTACGGTCGCTCTGCCGGCTATGGCGGCGGCTACGGTGGCTACTCCAGCTCGGCCTCCTCCAGTGCCAGTGCCTCGAGCTCCAGCTCTTCCGGCTACTCTGCTCCGGCTCCCGCGGTTACCTACTCCGCCCCAGCTCCTGCTGTCACCTACTCCGCTCCTGCTCCCGCGGTTACCTACTCCGCCCCTGCTCCTGCTGTGACCTACTCCGC
>JAJJHQ010010118.1:562333-577672 GCA_021223825.1 Drosophila ironensis | reverse complement strand
GGCGGCTACAACGGCGGCTACAACGGCGGCTACAGCTCCGGATTCAATGGTGGCTACAACGCTGGCTCCGGCTCCGGATACGGATCCGGATCCGGTCTGGGCTTCGGAGGCGGCTGGAAGCGCGGCGGCATCTTCGAGAAGCTGGTGGGCTGCTAATCGGGCAGTGGCACAAAGAAACACATAAGCGAACCACTCACATGTAACCATACACCTACTCAACTATTTTTTTTTCTAGTTCTAAAGCGAATAATTGTATTATTTTGTTA
Source organism: Drosophila ironensis (assembly GCA_021223825.1). Taxonomy (NCBI): domain Eukaryota; kingdom Metazoa; phylum Arthropoda; class Insecta; order Diptera; family Drosophilidae; genus Drosophila; species Drosophila ironensis. The sequence goes on along the minus strand of JAJJHQ010010118.1, from coordinate 577,406 downwards.
AATATTTAGAGATCCGAAACCAAGCGACATGTACATACAAAATAAAACAATACACAAATACGAAACAAAAGGTTATTTCCCCTTAGATTAGAAAACTAAAGAGAATATTGAGTAGAAGGCATGATAAAAGTTATATCACAATTGCCTGGGTAATAAATACTTTGGCTAACACAACAATCACCGCCGATTATGTAATCGTTTGAATCTGAAACGGCTGCGTTTGTATTATTTGGGGGCTTTTTTCGATGGCTTTCTGGCCGCAGAGTTCATTGTTATATTTGTTCTATTGAAAAATTAACACCCGAATGCTAACTCCCAGCAAATCGGTGGCAATTCCGATTCCGGATGAACCGGCCAGAGCGAAGGCTGAGGGCTAGAGTTCCCCCAAAACCGAGGTTCTCCATTGGCAAACGGATCTTGGGCGTTTCATTGTCAACATGTTCTGAAAACCAAAAACTTTACGATTTACCTAAAAGTCCTTAAGATGTCGGCTCCCTTTTCTTCGAGACATTCACAGGAAGCCAAAAGAGCCATGGAGTTCCCTTGATTGCTATAAATTCTAGAATGTAGAACAATATCCCACTTTTATAGCAGCGTTTTTTGTTCAGTTCGAAAACTTTGGAGGGAGTCTTTTAGGCTTTTAGCTTAAAAGTTCAAGTTTTGAAAAGCCATCTTGTAACTAAAATAAAGTCAAATTAAATAGTATTTAAATTGTGTCTACACTAAACCTCAAATCTCACACGAACCTACCTGTAGATATCATCTTAGAATTATTATGGTTTAGACGATTTTTATCTCGCTTATTGTCATGTTTTTGATATACTCGTACGATTGCAAGTGTCACTGATGGGCGTTCAACCACGACCAAGAATATCCGCTGTTCAGAGAATATAAAAGCTCGATTCTGGCCAAGAATTCCGGCTACAAAATGTCTGAGCTTCATTTAAAATTGTTTGTTCTGGCTCTGAGTTTTGCTGACCTAACCGCAGCCCATGCTGTGGAAAAGGAGAAACCCACACCCATCCCAGGTGAGAGAGGCCAGAAAGAGATACTTCAAGTGAAAACTCAATTGATTGTGTGCAGCCTATGGACCAGCTATTCACATTAGTTCTGGGATTCTGCAATTGGCCCCCGACTCGGAGCAACCGCAGCTGCTTTTGCTGCCAAGTATTCACTCCAATCCCAGCTGGCCGCACTTTTACGTAGACACCTCGACGGCCTCCCACCTGCCACACTCCGCGCTTTCGGGCCACCTGCCCTCTGTGGTTGTCAATGGGATCCAGGAGCCACGGATTTTGGTCAACGACAATGTGGACTTTTCGCAGATGAAACTTCAACAGCAGCCGCATACCATGCCAGTGCACTCCTATGGGCGTTAGCTTTGATGTTTTATTTGAATTTGATTTTTCTTATATTATTTTTTTTTTGTTAGATTGTATTAATACGTCTTTCTTAAATAGCCTTAATGTTTTATTATATTCAGTGAATTGGGTGCATTTTAACCTGTTTTTTTTTAATAAACAAGCTTTAAATCGAAACCGAGGATTTTCTCCTCTCAGGAAATTGAGACAATCAGACAGCCTTCTATTTTCTCAATTACTATATAATGGATGGCCAGTAATAAAATTGTTTTATTTCCCCACTCTGAAGTAGCAAGAAATTTCCTAAGAAAAATTTAAGAGTTTCACAAAATTGAATCATTATGTAACTTAAGACATACTTGTCCCAATACTTTTGCTTTTGATCGATTGCTCAGGTTTTGTTTGGATGGAAACAGCAGAAAAAGAGATAAATACTAAGTTTAGTTTTCAATAACTTATTTTATTCTTCAACAAAAAAAATAGTATTTAAAAATAGTTGAAATCTTTGAGCATTGTGCTAGGTTTGGGGTTTCCTTTTGTTTTTTTTTGGTGACTATCACAGAGCCTTAGTAGAGCTGCTCCAGGTGCCCGTCGAAGTGACCCTCGAGGTGGTCGTGCTCGAGGTGGTGGTGCTCCGCCTGCTGGTGCTCCACCTGCTGCTCCAGGGCCTGGTGCTGCAGCTGCTGGATCTCGTGCTCGTCCCGGTCCTTGAACTCGTACAGGGTGCTGTAGCTGAAGGCGCCCTTGCCGTGATCGATGCCCGGCACCGGCTTGTGCGCGTCCTCGTAGTGCGAGTGGTTCTCGCTGGCCTCCGCGTACTCCTCGCCGAGGCCCTCGGAGCCGTAGTCCGCCGGGAAGTGCTCCTCGCTGAGGTGATCGCCCAGGGAGCCCAGGTGCTCGGCGTCCGCGGAGCCGTCGAACTCGGAGCTGAAGTCCAGCTTGGAGATGGCCTCGCCGCCCGTCAGGCCGCCGGCGTACTGGCCCAGCAGTCCGGCGGAGTGCAGGCCGGACCCGGTCAGGTCCTCGCCCAGAGGATGGCCCCAGAGGAGCAGCGACTGGGCCAGAAGGAGCAACAGCTGCAGGCGACGGGTGCAGGTGAACATGGTTGCTGTGGACGTTGGCAAGTGGAAAATGGAAAATGGGAAACCGACGCGCTGAAATGTTTCGAGTCAACTAATTTACTGCTCCCCACTCGATGGCATTTTATATGATTTTGGCCTCCGCGGGTTTTCCTGCCTTTTCCAGCCGCTTTTCGCGCTTTTCGCGCTTTTGTTTGCTCGCCTCGGAAAAGCGAAAAGCCAAAAACAGAAAAAAACAGAAACCAAAATGTTGCAACGGACATCTGCCTACGATCCACGATAATTTGCTGCACTTACTGAGCGAATTACGACGAGTCGCCTGTTGCAATGGTGCGTATACGTAATAATTTTATTTTCTTTCAGTGTCCCAGAGTCCCAGTGTTTGATAAAATTACGCAATTTTTCGGTTTTGGCATCCCTGTGCGCCCCTCGCCCCTTGCCCCCCGAAAAAAGCCAAGAAAATAAATAAAAAGATCCCCCAAAGGCGGAAGCTGAGCTCTCTTTCCGTAGTTTTTGGCACAGACCAACTAATTGAGTTTATCAACAACAGCCAGCTGAAAAGAGCAAAAAAAGTGGAAATAGAATGGCAAACATATTGGCTTTGTCTGTGCCAAATAATGCACTGAGAAGGCGTTCATTGTACGGCTCAAAAATGCACTCTATTCAGCGAGGAATTGTTAAGAAACTTTAACATTAAATTTCACAAGCTCTTTTTGAGTTTATCAAAAGCTTAACATTACAAGTTAAGGGTTTTAATAGTTGCTCAAGAATTGTGCAAGTTCTGGTGGGCTTGGTGTTTTAAATTTTAAAAGCAATATTCTGCGCCTCATAATAGTTTTGACCTCGTTTACAAAGCTAGAAAACTTATTGTCACGTTTTGTAGTAAATTAGCAATTGAAATAGGTAAAGGTGTGGCGACTATTTATAGCTAGTGTTCAGGTTAATGCTTGTTTCAAATATTCGTTTGTCATTATATTTATTTTACAATTTTATATCTGATAGTAAGATATGCTACGGCCTTGTTTATGGGCATTTATTTAAATTTTTTGGTCAAAACATTTCACATAATCAGTAAAATACAACACAATTGCTAAAATGTTTTCCAAGTGGGTTCTTGCAATTTTACCCTAATTTACTCGAGTACAGGATATAAAATGAAATAATGAAATGCAAGCCGAATTCTTATTGGGAGGAAGAAATAAAATTGAAGTTGCCCGGTTATACACTCAACAAATGAATTGTTTAAATTCCCCAAGCACAAACACACATTACATAAATCAATTAATTTCGGGAATTATGCCGCAACGTATATAATAACCCTCTACTAATGCATCGTATATAGCAATTTATTTTGATTTCATAGCCATATAAGCCATTAGAGCGCATACTCGGCGCTCGATCGCCGAAAAAGAAAACAGCAAATAAATATTAAATCCGAAACAAAAGGCAACCCCGAGCGTCGCTGACACACTCACCCATATTCGATTCGTATCCATCAGATACGAGTGCCAGAGACGCTCGGGCAGCTACTGGGTTTTATCGGGTATCCAGCTGTCGGGGTATCTGAGTATCTGGAAGATTGCAAAAGGTGGAGAAGCAAAACAAAACAGCAACGCGAGCATGTACTGCTCCTCGCAGATATTTGTTTCCATCAATTCGACGTGAAATGTGCGAATAAATTGCAAAAAGAAGACACGACCTGCTCGCAAAGCAACGAATATTGGGTGCCCTAAAAAGTGATAATTAAATTAAATAGGAAAATGATATAGTTCTCAAAGAATAGTAAACTTAAAGCTCTATCTTAGACAATATTTGGGGGATTTAGATAATGGCATTTATTGTAAGGAATATTTTGAACTTTATACTTTAAGTTTTATTGATGGTGTGGCTGTGGTTTTCAATAAACTCTTGAAGTGAGTTCCAATAATTTGTTGGGCAGCCCTAATTTGTGAATCTTAGACACGCAATCCCAAGACAATGCACTCGAAAAAAGTGTAATAAAATGTTCAAAATTATAAACACATGCAGTTTTGGCTTGTTATGTTATTTTTTGGTACTGTTTACCATTGATTTTTGCTGTGCATCCATCCATTCCAGGCGGGCAGTGGGCCACACAAATTATGTTACCAATGTAATAGCCGGGCTGGCTTCGTTGTTTTTGTTTTGTCTGCCCGGGCCCGGGTTTTGGTTTCATTTTCGGTTTTGGGTTTTAATTTTAGGCCGCTTTTATGGCGGGGGCGGAGCGCTGACGAGCGGATAATTGGCCCGCTGAGCAAGGTAGTTATTAGCCGTGCAGCATTTCCTAACGCAAAATATTTTCGCTCGAAAATTATGCGATTGCCAATGTCCGCCGCCTACCGCCCACCGCCCACCGCCCACCGTTCGCTTAGGCTTAACATTTTCAGAAAATGCGAGTAGCCAAAGCTACCTGGATTTGGCAAGATCGGGGGCCAATTCGTGCAGCCGGGACACGTGTACGCCAACCACACGAAGTAGAGTGATATCGTGGTGTCGTGCCTCGAGAACCTTAGACAATATCACCAAATGGAGACCCATAAATTCATCAACCTTTCGGATGCTCTGCGCTCTATAAAAGGGCCCTGGTCATTGGCGTTTCTTTCAGTGTGTGTCACCATGACTCTTTCGATTGTCAAAGCTCTAGTTCTAGTGCTTCTTCTGGCCCAGCAGGGCGATGTCAAAGAAATCAATAGCTCTGCTATAGAGCAGATTTTAGACTACATGGAGATTGGAAACACCAGTGACTCGGGCTCGAAGGATGGTGCTTTTTTTCCCGCTTTAGCTGGAGACTATTTGCTGGAACGCCTGCAGAATCAACTGAAGCAAGTCCTGCTCGGAGTCCCCCTGGACATTGGCTTCTCCACCTTCAACTTCATCTGCAGCACCATCGTGGACCTGGGCATTTTACAGTCCAAGGTAGTGCCCGATATGACGAAAATGAGTTTCCTGCTGCGCACCAACGGCGACTGCAAGAATGTCAGCATTCCGCTGACCAGGGCCAAGGACCTGTGGACCCATTCGGGGTTTCATCAGGATGAACCGACGGTTCTGTTTATCACCGGGTTTCGCACCTCCATCAACGATTCGGGGGCAGGAGCGGTGGCCAAGGCTTACACCTGCCGTGGAGACACTAATTTTGTGGTGAGTGGTCAAAAGTTTGAAGACTGTTAACCAAAACATTTATAGTAGTTCAAATAAATATACAACAAAAATAGGAAGAACGAATAAAGTCGAGTGTCTCGACTATAAATGCCCGGTTCCCAGTTTCCACCTGATTCTTAGAACATGTATAAACATTGCGGATACATTATTCTCATCACATCCCACTTTTAGGTGCTTGATGCTGCCAACTTTCTGGACACCCTATACTCCTGGTCGGCCCTGAATACAGAAGCGATTGGTGAGGCCGTGGCCAAGGCTTTGATGCAACTGGACCAGGATTACATTACCAATAATCTGCACATAGTGGGCCATAGTCTGGGTGCCCAGATAGGGGGATCCACGGGAAGGTATTACCGCCAGATGTCCGGTGGCAAGATCCTGAAGCGAATCACGGGCCTGGACCCGGCGAATCCCTGCTTCTATGATGGCAACGACCTGGAGGGATTGCGGAGCGGGGATGCCCGCTTCGTGGACATCATCCACACGAATCCCGGCCTGTTGGGCACCTCAAAACGGGCCGGGGACTCCGACTTCTTTGTCCAGGGCAGGCTGCCCTTCAAGCGGGGTTGTGTGAGCTTGGATCCCATGAGCTGTTCCCATGAACGAGCAGTGGCCTACTTCGTGGAGTCCGTGTATCCCACGAATACGGATGATTTCCTAGGCAAACGGTGCGGCAGGTATGCGGACTTGTATACCGGACTGCTATGTGAAAACTCCGAAACTGTGATGGGTTACGGAGCCAGTTCCACGGACTTGGGGCTCTTTTACGTGGACGTGAATGGAGTAGAGCCCTACGGGCTGAATGCCAAAGCCGAGAACTACACCTACTCCACATCGCAGTGTGGTCTTTGCAGGGGTTAGCATACCTGGTTAGCTAACTCTATTATTTTGTAATAGAAAACAATTTAAACGAATACGCATACCATATACCTCTTTGTGACATAATCAATCAGTCTGTATGATATCATTCTGGTGGGGCATTTCCCCAGCTTTTTCAAGGACTCTTCCGGCGACTTAACGATTTCTTTGGATACATTATTCCATATTAATAATTCCAGAAAGTGTCTGTGACGTCAGTGCAGGCCTCAGAAAACGATTCTAGCCCACCTCTCCGGAATGCCAATGGCTTTAGAATAAACATTTCATATAGAATTCAAAACAATACAATATATATGTATTTTGGGGAACCGAGACCGGGGAATACGGAATGAGAAGTGAGCAATGTGCCCGCATTGATATGACTTTGCTGTCGTAACAGCAACCGCAGGTTTTTGATGTTCAGTACGTGAGCCCGGCAAGCACTGAAATAAAAGAAGGTGGCCCATAAAAATTGTCATTAAATGAAAAATTCCGGAAACTAGAAAAAGAAAAGGTTGTATAATATTTTGTGTTCTTCTTGAAAGCTTTTGAATAATTAAAGTCAAGGGGAGTCAAGGGGATTTACGCTTTTTCCAGCTTTGAAAGTTGATATTCATATTTCATCTGTATGTTTTGTTTAAAATATGAAATATTAGATTTACTGGTAATATAATAATAATTGTACATTACTGTGAGCCGAAGGCCTTAGCTGCTCTGGCTCTTAGGCCTAAGTTAGATCTAAGTTTTATACTATTTGTTAGCTTTAAATAAATAAATAAATAAAAATAAATAGATTTTCCTATTCTTTGTAAGCTATATAATCAAACTAAATTCGTATAACCTATTTCAATTATTTATACCCGTAATTTTAAATGTTATTTATTTATGTTAAATTTTCGTTGAACTCTGTGAATTGTTCACAGATATTCTCCCAATAGTCAGCTGAGTTTTGTTTCTCCCAGTGCACCTTAATAATACACTACCGCACGGCACGGGCCTTGCCGATTGTCTGCGGAAGTTTGTTTGCAATCGATAGCCTATGCTCCCAATCAGTCCGGGGCACAAGTCACACTTAAAACCAACGAACAATCGACCCCGGGGATCGGCAAACTTGGGAAGAGCCAAGATCACAGAGTCACACCCGGATTTCGGCACCTAACTCCGATTTGGGCATCGACTCCGCTCATACGAGTAATCGCCGATAATTTGTAGGGTAGACTGCTAATCGCATTAGAATTTAAGCCGCACTCGTTATCGGCTCGATCATTATCAGTTCAGGTCATAAAACATGTAAGTATGCAGATGAGCCCGGGAGATGCGAGTGCAGCTTGTCCGGCTTTTGAATAGATCCCATGGAGGGCTATACTATATAGCCGGCAAGTCTGAACAGATGCCGCGAATGGAAACTAATTTAGGTGACAAGTGCACCTTATCTGATCGCACAAGCACACACTGGGTATCGATATGGTCACAGCCGAGCGGCATTCCCATTCCCATTCCCATTCCCATTCCGATTCTGATTCCTCGGGTGAAACTATAAATATAATTGCCGCCCCGCGTACGGCATTCAGTGTGCTACGTCTCCTCGTCCAGAATGGGCGACTCCCGTACCAGGAAGATGATCGGCCTGCTGCTGCTCGTGACCCTTGTCCAGTTGTTCCGGCCCCTGGGAGCCATCGAGTGGACGCTGCCGGACGTGATCGATTCGGTCGGCACGGTAGGGGCCAGCATTGTGGACCCGAGTCTGCTGCCCACGCCCCAGGGCTTGCTCGAGGGCAGCAAGCAGCTCGTCGCCGGCTACCCCTTCGAGTTCGTCTCCAGCTCGCTCAGCTACATTTGTATGCAATTAGTCACAGCCATTTGGCCGTTGGTTTACTTGGTTTTTGTGCCTCTGCAGGTTCCCAGGCCCTGGCCAACAACAAGATCAGGTCCAAGTTCACCCCGGACATCCGCCAGATGAACTTCCAGCTGCAGACCACGTGCTCGAAGCACAATTTCCCCCTGACCAACCCGGAGGAGATGTGGAAGAGCCCCGCCTTCGACCCCAAAAAGAAGGTGGTCATCCTGGCCTCCGGCTGGACCACCACGGTCAACGGCTCCGACACGATCGATGTCTTCTCCAAGGCCTACAACTGCCGCGGCGATGTCAACTTTGTGGTGAGTTGCATTCAGTATTTATGTAGGTTCACTGTTTCATGGCGTTTAGCGAAGATAAGCTTTGTTTGTTGGCACTGAATTCAATCACGCAATTTAATCAGTCAAAAACGAGTGAAAACTTGAACTTGAGAGCTTCCTATAACAAATCGGAAACTGTTGGAGGAAGCGTAGCTTAGATTTAAAACTTTCCATGCTATTTATACCATGTACCTTAAGGTACAAATAGTAAATTAAGGCGGACGGACTAGATCGACTTGGCTGTTGCTGATCAAGAATATATATACTTTATAGGATCGGAAACGCTCCCTTCTGCCTGTACATTTGTACATTACCATTACCATTTGTACCTTAAGGTATGTACATGGTATAAAAAGCATTTTGTCGCACCTGAGCTTGGGATCTCAAGATTCCATTGGTTTTAATAATTATAAAAAAAGGGAAAGTAAAAAGTTTCTTGAAAAAAAAAGAGACGAAGGTGCCATTACTGTTTGTCACTCACTTTACCATATTTTTTAATACATTAAAAGCAATATAGAAAAAAAATTAATAAATAAAAGCGGGAACCACATACTCCGAGGTGCGCGAGTCCTTGGAAGAAATTGTTCATTAAAATAAAAACGGTTAAAAAAGTAAACAAGGAAAATAACAAAAAAATAAGGCGCGCCAGAGCAATGGTGCATTAGAGTGAAAAAAATTAACAAAAAAAAAAATAATGAAATAAACTAAATATATATTTAGTAAAACCATAAAAGTGACGACCTTACCGCTCGAGGGCGGAATAAACTGTGAGGATTGAATGCATGGCTGTTCAGAGGTAAGCCCAATCGCCTGTAGAAAGGCAGTTGTCGAATTTTAGCCCCTTTTGCGATTGGAGCACTCGTTCATATTATTTTGGCCCTTTAAAGTTTTTTCGATAACTATTATATCGGCCAAATTTTGTTCGAATTCAGAGATCCAATTATCCAATTATCGGTCCCAATCACTATGCCGTTGCCGTGCCCATATCTTCTATGTTTATTATCCGATATAGATAATTAGTTTTTCCGCTAGTTTTTTAATATTTATTTTTCGTGCCAAGAAGGCAAATATGTATTGTGAAGGCGTGGCGTTCTGATTAAAAAATTGACTGATTCGTAAGCTTGTAATATTCAGTGAATCTATGGTACATGTTATCTCGTTGTCGAGAAATCTCGACTACGGCGTTTCTACTTGTTTTTGGTTAAAACTTTTTATTTAATAGCACCTATCACTAGTCTTATAATGAGAACCTTCTCCGCCTTTCAGGCCGTGGATGCTGCCCGGTTTGTGGACACCTTGTACACCTGGTCAGCCTTCAACACGGAGGAGATTGGCGAGAACATTGCCCTCGGTCTGGTGAAGCTTCTGGACCTGATGCCCGTGGACAACATCCACCTGATTGGCCATAGTCTGGGGGCGCACATTGTGGGCGCTGCCGGGCGGCACTTGCAACGCCTTACGGGACAGGTGATTCCCCGGATCACGGGTCTGGACCCGGCCAAGCCCTGCTTCAACGAGGGCGAGGTGCTGTCGGGACTCCTGCGCGGCGATGCCAAGTTCATCGATGTGATCCACAGCAATTCCGGCGTCCTGGGCAAGCGGGACCCCCTGGGCGATGCGGACTTCTATCCTGGTGGCATGAGCCCCCTGCCCGCCGGCTGCTATTCGGTGGTTTGTGCCCATTCCAGGGCCTGGGAGTATTTCGCGGAGACCGTGTTCCCTGGAAACGAGCGCAACTTCCTGGCCACGCGCTGCAGCTCCCTCACCCGCCTGCGGGAGTTCCGCTGTCCGGGCGACGAGATTCCCATGGGCTACGCCGTGCCCCAGAACGCCAAGGGCAACTTCTTCCTGGAGGTGAATCCCACCACGCCCTACGGCATGCATGCTTCCATAGTCCGGTCTGCGCATCTGGAGCACTGTGGCGTGTGCGCCTCTGACACGTCCACGACTCCGCCTGTGACCACCACCACCGCAAAGTCGAGGTCCTGGTTCTAGAGAGGTCTTCTATTAATCATAACGCACTCCAAGCTAAGCTAGACCTAAGTTTGTTTACCATTTTTTGTTTTTTAATGGGTTTTGTTGCTTTTTGTCGATTGTGAACCCGGTTCGTTTTGACCCGATTGCGGTTGATATGCAATATAAAAATTTGCCTTCTAAGCGCGTTGACAATTCAATTAATTTCGTGATTAATAAAGCCCGCTCGGAGTTGGCCGAACGGGAGATACCCTGTGTGATAAAGCTCCGAACATATGTAACGACATTTTAATAAACCTTATGCTGTGAATAGAATCAAATCGGTTTCGATATCAGACATTTTGAGACTCATCTTCAAGCTCAAACACTTTGATTGAGAATCACACTACCCCTGGGCAGATGCAAAGCCAAAACAAAATAACTCATGGAAAAGAGGCCGCGGTGTCGCCATTCGCCAGGCAATTGCCACAAGCTCACACAGATGATTGTTGACTGCTTACCAAGTGTTTGTTTTTTGTCATTTACTTAATACTTTTTTGTGGTATTATCCGACTGGCGCCCGGGGCACAGTGGGGCCGAGTGAGTGGCGGAAATCGTTCTAGAATCCGATGCATCGGCGAGCTTCAGGACGGACTAAGGTCACAGAAGCTCGGTGAATGTTGTCTGGCGGGGGAGATGATTTCATGCCTGCACTTGGCACATCTCCCAGATGCATTTCATTTGACTCGAGTGGTTTTTAATTGATCTGAAATGGAGTAGGTGTCCTAGCCGAGCTAACTGGAAAAGTTGCTTTCGAAATGCTAGCTCTGCATACACGGTTGTCCTTCGCGATCAGGAAATGCCAGGCGGGAGGGACTCTGCTCCCCAGTCACCTTTCAACGTGTTCCACTGTGCCGCACAACCAGAAAGATAGCCCCTTCACCTGGCATCCGCATTGGCATCTGCATCTGCTTCGGCTTCGGCTTCGCCATCGGCATCTGCATCTCTGTATCTGCATCTGCAAGTGTCTCCGTTTGCGGCTAAGCCGCCAGCTTGACAAATGACTCACCCGCTGTCAGCTTCTTCGCACGGCTTGCTCATATTTTCGACCCCACCCCCTTCAAGATTTAATTTTTCTTTGGTTTCCAATTTTGAGGCTTACGCTGAGCACTCGGAAAAATTGATGGTTACAATTAACATCATGTTTGCGGTAACTCTTTGTTCTGGAACCTTGAAAGGTTCAAATGTAAGCCCCGTATTTTCCTCTATTCTTTGTCTTTGAAATACTCGTATCTTTTCCAATTCTTGATTATATTTTATAGTTCATTGTTCTAAACAATTTTATATTTTATGTGTTTTAAGACTGCTGGGTTTTTTCCAACTTAAAGAAATAAGTATGAGCATATTTATGCACATAAATATACTTATGTACCACTCGTTTTAATCTTTTGTTAGGTATTTGATCTATATAATGTTCCATTTTGTATGATCTTAAAAACAGTTTTGAACAATTATTTGAAATCTACTGCCTACTTTTCAACAAGCTGTTAAATAAGTTAGTAAATTGCATCACATGGTCTAATTTAACTCTTTTTGAAGCCTTTTATAGATTAAGACGTATATTATAAGATATTAGCTTTAAGGCCTCTTCCTACTTTCATTAGAACCTTTGCATTTTTGATAAGAACATTTCCCAATTGTCTTGCGCACAATTTTTGTTACATTTGTCGCAGTGCATCTGGGCACTGCAGTTTCCGCAGCAACAGTTTCGGCGAGGAAATGATCCATCAAGCGTGTGAGTTATGTTCGAATTTTGCAACCCGGCTGGCTGGCTAGCTGGCTGGCTGGCTGGCTTGCTGGTTGGTTGATTTGTTGGTTAGCCAGTTGGCTCGAACCACCCGGCGGTGGCTTCTGCTGCCACTTGTACTTGCACAAAACTATACATCTTTATGGGTCTTGGCCCGGTGCTGCGGTTGGGCTGCAAAGCAGTTGACCCTGGTCAAGAATCGGACGCGCAAAGTGGTTTAATAAACTGCAATTACCCACCAGCAACACCCGCTGCCGTAGATTTATTTTGTGGATTCTCGACTTTGAGCCGCCGAGATTTCAGACAGCTTGAAGCGAGCTCGGCCCGGCCCGGCCCGGCCCAACGCGAAGTGAGATGTGGAAGCGGACTAATCTCCGTTTCAGTTCGGTTTCAGTCTGGGCCACGCAGTTTTGGCGCCGCTTTTTTCGCCATAAATAGCCAGAGGCACTCCACAGGCCACAGCATTCGAGTGCGACACTTTGAGAGGTGCAGCTCCAGCGCAAAAACAAGGAAACCGTTGAACTGTTCTAAAAGGATCCCGAAGGATACGCAAGGATGAAACTGCTGATTGTTCTGAGCGCCCTCGTAGCCTGCACGGCCGCCGGAGTGGTGCGGTCCTCGGGCTGGGGATCCTCGAATCCCTGGGGAGGCAGCGGCGGAGGAGGCTGGAACAGCGGATGGTCCTCGCAGCCGCAGGTCATAAAGGTCATCAAGATCGGCGGCGGAGGCGGCGGCTGGGGCGGCAGCTCCGGAGGATGGGGAGGCAGCTCCCGAGGCTGGAGCGGTAGCTCCGGAGGATGGGGCGGCAATTCCGGAGGATGGGGCGGTAGCTCCGGCGGATGGGGCGGCAGCACCGGGGGCTGGGGCGGCAGTTCCGGCGGCTGGGGCGGCAACTCCGGATGGAATAATGGCTGGTCCAGCTCCGGCTCCAACAGCGGATGGTGGTGAAAGGATCCCAGGACACCCAAGGCACATCCCTCCCTGCAATGCCCCCTCCCAAGCCCAAGCCCAACCCCAATATCCTCTCCCAGAACCTCTGCCTCTGGTTCACACAACATCGAATTTGTAACATAATAATTAAGAACTCTTTTTTTTTAATCCCTAAATGAATAAATATGTTTTGTGACACAAATAAAATGGCATAAATTAAAAATGGTACCTTGTAGTTATTATAGCATGTACCTTAAGATGAAAATGGTAGGTATATTAACCTTGTACAAAGGATTGTAACAGCCAGAAGGAGACGTCTCCGACCCCGCAAAGTATACATATATGTTCTTGATCGGCATCAACAGACGAGTCGATCTAGCCATGTCCGTCTGTCTGTTAGTCCTTATGTATGTATAAACACCTTGTTCTCCGAGATTAAAGGAGCTAAAAGGTGTAATTATTTTTACTTTAGGGCCGTTATAGCTGTACACATATCGGGTTTATATATGTACACATATACTCGTATTTATTTTTGCGCCGCCCCTTTCCGCCTTTGTCATTTGCACAAAACTGTATTTTATTTCACATATTTGACAATATCTCCATTATGGTAGGATCTGGAGACAAAACAGAATATGAATTTTGGTTACTCCCGTTTTTGTAAGTTTTTAACCATGTACCTTAAGGTACAAATGGTATATTAAGTTTGTGCAATGTATGTATGTAACAGGGAGAAGGAAGCGGTTCCGACCCCATAAAGTATATATATTCTTGATAAGCATCAAACGTCGAGTCGATATTGCCATGTCCGTCTGCCAGTCTGTCCGTCTGGATCTATGAACACGTCGTTCTCGGAGATGGTAAGAGCTAGAGATGTAATTCTGTTTGCTTTAGGTCCGTTATATGTGTACGCACGTCGAGTTTATTTAAAATTTTGGCCACGCCCCTTTACGCCTTCATAATTTGCATAAAACTGTATTTTCTCTGATAATTTTGACAAATTAGAGCCAGAGACCTATTTCTTTTTGCGTTAGGTCCGTTTAACTATTATGCAGATAATGTCATTCCCAGATTTTTGCCACGCCCCTTTCCGCCTTCGTATTTGCAAAAAAATCGATATCTCCAAAGTGGTAAAAGATAGAGACATAACTTTAAGTCTGCTTAGTCTGCTGATCGCCAAATACGTGTATGCAAAGATTGGACAAAAAATGTAGAAGATATGACCAATTAAAGTTTTAGCCACCCCTTCCCACGGCAACGGCAAGGGAGGTACATGGTATCTCGTTGTCGAGAAATCTCGACTACAGCGTTTCTTTTATTTATACTTTATAGGGTCGGAAACGCTGCCTTTGTACAAACTTAAATTACCATTTGTACCTTAAGGTATGTATGGTAAAAAAAGCATTTTGTCGCACCTGAGCTTGTGATCCAAAGATTCCATTGGTTTTGATAATTATAAAAAAAGGGAAAGTAAAAAGTTTCTTGAAAAAAAAAAGAGACGAAGGTGCCATTACTGTTTGTCACTCACTTTACCATATTTTTTAATAAATTAAAAGCAATATAGAAAAAAAATTAATAAATAAAAGCGGGAACCACATACTCCGAGGTGCGCGAGTCCTTGGAAGAAATTGTTCATTAAAATAAAAACGGTTAAAAAAGCAAACAAGGAAAATAACAAAAAAATAAGGCGCGCCAGAGCAATGGTGCATTAGAGTGAAAAAAATTAACAA
>JAJJHQ010010118.1:535504-548248 GCA_021223825.1 Drosophila ironensis | reverse complement strand
CGGGGGGGGCGCCGCCCCCGGGAGCCCCGCCCGCCCCCCCCGCTCCCGCCGCCGCTCTTCCAGCCGCTGCTCAGGCCGGACAAGGCCTGGGACTTCCAGCCGGAGAGGCCGGACAGGGCACTGGACCAACCGCCGCCTCCGCCACCGCCGCCGCCGAGGGAAGACTTCCAGCCGGATGAGCTGCCGGAGCTGGGCCAGCCCGAGGAGCCGCCCAAGGACCAGCCGGAGGAGCCGCCTCCGCTCTTCCAGCCGCTGCCGCCGCCGCCGCCGCCACCCGAGGACCATCCACCGCCTCCGCCTCCACCGGACTTCCAGCCGCCGCTGCCTCCAGAGGACCAGCCGCTGCCTCCGCCCGATTTCCAGCCTCCTCCGCTGCCTCCCGAGGACCAGCCACCGCCTCCGGACTTCCAGCCACTGCCTCCGCCTCCTCCGCCTGACGACCAACCGCCACTGGAAGGCCAGGCACTGATGATGACCTTGCTGCCACCTCCGCCGCCGCTGCCGCCACCTCCCCAGCCATGTGGCTTGGCCTGGGCCACAATCACGCACAGGAGCACCGCCAGAAGGCCGATCCGAGTCCGAGTCGTTGACGATTGCATCTCCGCAGCTGCCGTGCACTCACTGTTTGCCCACTGCAGACACTCTCGGCTATTTATACCCAGGCCGCGCGACTTACACCGCTCCAAGATTCAGCGTTTCGGAGATTCAGAGATTCTAGCTCCGTCGGCTGGCACTCTCGCATAATCAAATGTAATTGCCAAAAGTGCCGACCGCCCGACTACCCAGCCGCTTACAATGCCACAGCTCTGGGAAACCCGAGCGGGCGGTGGCTCAGGTGGTGCCACGGGCGGTGCCAGTGGCGCTGAGGAAGCCGCGAGCTCGGCTCCCCCTTGGGCCTCATTACGAGTATGCCAACTCCAGCTGCAACTTTCGATTTCGTACGCTCGCTGGGCCCACGTACATAGGTCCCCTGAAAAAAGGCGAAAACTAAAACTACTTTGTAGGGGAAAATCATAAAGTCACCGCCAGCCAAAGCACCTGACTCTGAACTATCCGAAGAACACTCAGCCACAGGGAAGGGAAATGTTTTTGGGTTGATCGAGAGTAAACAAAGTAAGACTATGGCAAATTATGACCGCGTTTCATATATGTATGTGCGAGTATGTACTATGTAATGGGTTTAGAAGCAAAATGGAAGTTATTTTACAACTTTCAGTTACTATTGAATTGCCATAAAACACTTTAATTGATCCTAAACTAAGAAAGGGAATGGTTTTTGTGGCAATCTGAAGTAATTTGAAACAATGTAAGTATTTCCAGTTGAAATAAATATAACAGAAACAACTGGCAGAATTACAACGTTATTCTGTTGAAATTCTTCTAAAAGAAGCAAAATAACTTTTTTTTAATTATAAGAACTTTCCGAAAGAATAAGAGTTTCTATTCTCTATTGGTTGAGGTCGACTGATAGTCATTACAATATAACATATTTAATATCAATTATTTAATTATTCCCAAAACATCTATACAAAGCATTGCAAAAACTAAAAAGAGCTTAAACGTTGTATAGTTATTAATTTTTGGCTTGAAACAAACACCTGCAAGGCAGCTCTTTGACGACATGGTGTAGCAGGCCGCATGTTGCATGCCCCATCGATTTAGGGGCGGCCAGCAGGCTTTTTGAGCCTTGCTTTCAGTGCAACAACCGCGAAGTACTTAAACGAGGGCGCCCGCCAGCAAAGTGCCCCCGAGGTGGCAGGGATACAAGTATAATCTGGCCGATCTGGCATCGGTTCTTTATGAGCGCCCATTATTCTGAGTGCCTTGGATTTTCAAATTATCGATTTAAGATTTTGCAACCGAGACTGCAACTGCAACTGCAACTGCGTGTCGCTTGGCTACCGTGCTGCGGTTGCACATAATTCGTGCTGTCTTGCAAATCGGGTCGCCTCCGCTCCGATCAATCATGCAATCAATCAATCAGTCGGCCCGAGAGGTGCAGCTTATGAGTTGACACAGAAGACCGTCCGATCCACAATACCAGACCCCGTGGAGCCCAAAAAAAAGACGAATGCATTGTTAACAAAAATCGAGCTCCACTTGGCAGTTGCTGTGAATTAAATTCTATTATCAAGATGTGGGCTAAGTGTGAATTTTGAATCAAAATTTCAAGATCCACCTGAAGAGTTAATGACTGCAATCTAGGGAAATCTATTCTGAAGCCTTTGTCATGAATCTAGAATCTTGAAACGAGATTGTTTAGTGAGCCTAAGAGCCAACGGTTAATCAAGCTTAACCCTTCGCAATTTGCACGTTTTTTTCGCATTTGCGGTCGCCAAACTTTAAAATCATAGGCGGCCCAAAAATGCATCAAAAAATTGGCTACAAATTTCGGCCTTTTGTGCGATTTGGCTGATGGATGGACAGCCAAACGACTTAGCTCTGGGCCCCAAAGAAATACCAAAACCATACAAATGCAATTGCATTGCACAAGATTCGAGTCCAAGCTTCCATTTCCTTTGTCAGCTGCCCCATTAGCTGTCCCATTAGCCGGCCAAACTGACAGGCGGTGATCTCAAGCAATGGGCCAATGGGTCAGGCAAATTAAAAACCCCAAAAAATGACCCAAAATTAGGAGCTAACTAAAGAAGATTTGGACAAGCTCGACCAGGAAACTCGCAGCGTCGTTGGTTGAAAGCTTAAATCAAATATATTTAAAAGAGAATTTATTTAGGCCCCTTTGAAGTGAGACAAGAAACGGTGGCCACGCGGCATCAGGAAGCTTAGCCCAACCGGTTGCTTTCCCAAAAATAGACACTCAATTAAAAATGTAAATTCTTCTCTTCGCATTATATTGCATAAATTCTAACAAACAAAAAATACAGCTAAAAATAATAAAAAAAAAAGGCTTAAGCTAGTGGAGCCTCAAATTCGGGTTTCGGGGTTCAGGTTTTCTCCGCGAAGCTCAAGCTTTTGGTTGGCAGTTTGCACTATTTTCGGGGTGATGGCATCCTGCGGCTTACCATCCCTTGTTCCAGCCGGACTTGGCGCCGGAGTAGCCACCGGAGTATCCACCGGACTGAGCACCGGAGTAGCCCGAGGAGTAGCCGCCGGACTGGGCACCGGAGTAGCCACCGGAGTATCCACCGGACTGGGCACCGGAGTAGCCCTCACTGATGACTTTCACGATGACCACCTTCTCGACGGGAGCAGGGGCCGGTGCGGCGTATCCACCTCCACCGGAGTAGCCACCGCCGCCGGAGTATCCGCCGCCGTTGGACCATCCGCCGGACTGACCGCCGGAGTAGCCACCACCGCCGCCGCCACCGCCGCCGCCGCCGAGCTTGCCGGTCAAGCCGCCGAGTCCGCCGCCGAGTCCGCCGCTCAGACCGCCGCCCAAACCACCGAGACCGCCCAGTTTGCTCTGGAGCAGCTGGCCGATGCCGCCGGCACCACCGCCACCACCACCACCACCACCGCCGAGCAGACCACCCAGGGAGGCGTGGCTCACGGAGAGGACGGCGGCAAGGATCACCAGGATGCAGGCAAAGGGCTTCATCTTGTTGCTGGAGCTGGAGCTGGAGTTGGAGTTGGAGTTGGGAGTGCGGAAGCTTCGAAGCGAGTGGCTGGCCAAAACTAATAGCATCATCGGCGGCAGCACGCACATTTATAGTCCGAAAAAAATGGGCGACCCACCGATCGCCGATCGCCGATCGATCGCCCAATTAGAAGCCATTGATGAGGCAGAAGCCGCCGGAGCGGCTCAAAATATCATCTCGCACCGCACATAGCGCAAACATCTCACATGCGATTTCATAATAACCCACATTCGGTTATGCTCGTTCTTTTGTTTGCCGATATGCTAATGTTTGGTGTTCGGTCTGCGCGCATGCGCATGCGCGGCTCACTTCGCAGCCCCCAAAAGCGAGAAGACCGGCCACAGTGGTTTCCTTCCCGGGCGTCGAGGTGTTAAGCATGCTCGTGGGGTGTCGAAACTGCAAGTTGACAGAAAATCACTCGCAGGTGGAGTCTGTCTCTGCCAGTTCCCCAAACGGTTGCATTGGGAAGTTTAAGTGAGAAATAACCTAACGATCATCATGTTGGTAGATCATTACAATGGGAATTACAATTGATTTTATTCCTTTAGACTCCCAAGGTTTACATCTCAAGGGTCACATCCCGAAGCTCTTTGGGTCCAGTCATTATAGAAAGTACTACATAGTACATATTCTTTAGTGTGTTCTCCTGATGGGGCACAGCTTTATATTAAGTTATATTGAAACCCAAATTGGAATTTGGTTATCCAAACAGATCTTGAGTTTTCATAAATGTCTCACTTACAGTACTGTCTCACAATACTTTCTTTTGTGAAAATATGGTTTTTTAAAGCGTTTATTAACATTTAAAATCTACTAGAATTTTTGTAAATTTTTTGAAATATCCAAAGAAATAAATGGATAATATGCATAGTTTATTTGCAAGTTTATTTATATCCAAAGGGGAACATTTTCATTGAAAATGTTTTCATAGAATATCCAAAGGGGAACATTTTCATTGAAAACATTTTCAATGAAAATGTTCCCCTTTGGACAACTTATTCATTTAAATCAAATTATTTTCAAGAAAACAAGAAAGCAATTGGTTCATCATTATGCTTTATTAAAAACAAAAAAAATCTCTGACATCATCTGTGTGTTTCATGACCTCTTCGTTCTTAAAATCCAAAAGATTCTATATAAAAGTAGAAGCAATTGTAAAGGTGGTCCCACTGTGCCAATAGCCGAAAGTCAAACAAATTATCGGCATTTAATCACTTCGACCAGAGGCGGTGGGCCAACAATGGCCTGACAATCAACATTTATATCAATGTTTTGTCAGTTGGTCAGCCGCGACAGAGTCCGTTTTGCATGGTTTTTTTTTCTTCTGGTTTTTGGTTTTAAATGATAGAGACCAAAGCAGAAGCAGCCCAAAGTGTCAAGCTGATTAATGGCCCAGAAAAAAACAAAACAGACACCCGGGCTCGAATCGTGAGTTCTGCTCCAAGGTCCGAGAAAACTAAGAAACTAAAGCAGGAAGAGGCCTAGGTATGGTTTATTTGCTGGATATATAGTACACCACCACATCATCGGCTATTTTAAAAGACCGAGAACCGAGACCGGAGAACAGAGCGCCGGGAACCGGATTCTATTTCTATGCTTCAGTTTGGCATATATTTGCATAGCCGCTCCATGGGAAACTGCGCGGCTCGCGAGCCGTACTAACCCGTAAAATAAACACAGAAACCAAAACTCTCCCACTAAATCGGGTTCAATGTACGGGCCGAGCACACGCCTGAGACGGCTAAAAAATTTATGCAAAAACCAATACTGTTTCGGTTTTTTTGTCAACTTTTTTGCTGAGTGCGCCCGAGTGTTTGGGATTTACATACCCGCTCCGGGGACCATGCATATTCATAATCGTATTATTCGATTATGGATCGCTCACAGTTTCAGGCTATGCAGCGTAAGCCGTCGATGGGGTGACATAGCCGATGGATCCATCACTTGAGTGCCAGAAACAAGTTGCCCAACTCTAGAGAACTCAATTCGCGGTGGGACTCGAGAGATCTTCAGAAGATCATGATTTCCTGATTGTAGTGCGGAATCTACACTGCTTGGATACACTGAAACAAGTGCCTAACCTTAATGAAATTGTATATATGTTTCCAAAACAGCCGTAGCGTATTAAAACTTGTATTATTACACACAAACTGTAAAGGGAAAAACTTGAATTTTGCTATAAATCTTCTGAATAAACTCTAGATTTAAGTATACTTGTTTTATTGTAGCCCAAAGCCTTGGCTAATGGACAACTCATCAGAGGGCTCGTCTTAATGATGTAAGCACAGGGCTAACCTGATAAGCAAACAATACGCCAATTAATTTCCAAATCAGGCCAAAGAACAGACGGAGCTCTGTGGTCAGTTCCGCCGAAGCATCAACCGCTATGTCTCAATGGCCAGAACCATTGTTTCGGGGTGATGTGCAGCAGTCCAAACGCATGAAGATATGGCCTGTGCGCTGGCTTACAATGGGGCTAGTGGCTGTGGCATTACCTTAGTGCGCCCACCCAACTAACTGCCTGTAATAATCCGCGGCACAAAACTATTTCCCATCGCTTTGCCTTCGGCTGAAGGCTTCCATTAAAAACAAAACAGAATTAACATATTTAATTGCGCGTTATGTGCTCGTACCCAAATGAAATTACCAGTGCAAATGGCATCCGAAAGATATGATGCCAGAAAAGTGAGCGGATCTTAAGGGATCCGCTCCAGTCATTGCGGCTCTGAAATTGATGACACTCATAAATTAGCTGGCTGTGTAATCTGTAATCTGCAGTCCGTAGTCCGTAATCCGTAATGTAATGATAACTAATATGCCGGGGCACAGTCGCAAATTTGCAAGCTTGCATAGAAAATTACCAAGCAATCTCCGCTTTTTATGGGGTTTCAGAAGACACATAAATAACCATTGCACACAGTATAGCATGGCATGAGATCTATACATATAATTCTCTCGGCGGGCTAATGGATGGCAGGCAGGTTCTTATAAATATAAATAAGCCTTTAAGGTCGTAAAACATCGATAGTTAATTGCGGGTTAATCGATTGCAATGTTCCATCAATCACCGGGAATCGACTAAGGGATCGTGGGAGCCATTAAAATGAAATCATATAGTAATACCCATCATTGGTTTTATTTCCCTGTCAGCATTGAATATTAAAGAGGTATAATTTTCCGGGCGATAATTTTACACAAAATTTCGAAGACCTACCGCAGCTGCGTCTGTGGTTTCATTGACAAAAGTTAATTCCGAATAAAATTCAATGGTTATCTTCGAAATGTGCATCGAGTGCTTGAAAAATCAACACGCCGACAAAGAAGAACGAGTTTTCGAGCGCGAAAATTGAAATTCGGATAAAACAACAAACGAAAAACGGGTTAACACATAAAAAAGCATAATTTGTCCGGCTTTGGGTGTGTAAATGAAAAGAGATTCTCCCTTTTGTTTACAAACAAACATGCGAATCGTAATTTCATGATCGCTATCCGTGGCCCTGGAAACCAAAAAACAAATACAACCAAAAAACCAAAGCCAAAGCCAAATGGCCAAAAGCCGAGACGCTTTGGAGCCACAACTTCATAATTATCGAATGCCGAATGAGAAATGCCCCGAGACAAAGGCAAACAAAGAAAATCGACGGAAGTAAAGCCAAACGAAGCCCCAAAGCCAAAATAAACACGAACGGAACCAGCGTCAACTGGAAAACGGAAAAGCAAAGAGCACGTTTAATATGTAGAAACCATCGGCATTCAATGAAATGTTTAACCACAAGCCGCACTTGAGTGCCAAGGATGGATTGGCAAGCCCCGAGGTTCCGCCTAAATACTCCCTTTGATGGGATTTTCATCAGCTTATTTTGATTCAACGGAAGCCACAGGGAGATGGTGAAAATTTCCTGAACTTTCGCTTTGGGCGCTTGCAGTGACCTTGAACTTCGGGAGCAGTAAAGAGCAAGGGCAGGGCGCTTACAAACTGGTTTACAAACTGTCCGACCGCAAATCGAAAGACCTAGGCCACGAACTTTCGGCTGGCGTCACCTGGTGGTGAAGTTTCGGAAGTCGGGCGTAAAAGTTTGGCATCTACTTTGTACATGGAAATTTTCTCTGAAAGATTGTACAGATTGAAAGATTGATTGTTTGGGGTCAAATATGTATATATTGTATTAAGCAAAGTGACATAAAATATATATTTGTTTCTATAATCACTTCAAATTATTTAAAATATTTAACGAAGACAACGAAGTCGAGCTTCGCAAGTTCCAGCTTAGCTAGTTTCACCACCATGGGTGCTGCGTCTTGGCAAGATCTTGGATAAGTCCAAAAAAACAAGTAGGAACGCTGTAGTCGAGATTTCTCGACAACGAAATACCATGTACCTCTCTTGCCGCGGCATGCCGTTGCCGTGGGAAGAGGTGGGTAACACTTTAATTGGTCATATCTTCTATATTTATACCATGTACCTTAAGGTACAAATGGTATATTTACCCCCTAAAGTATATATATTCTTGATCAGCATCAATAGCCGAGTCCATCTAGCCATGTCCGTCTGTCTGTCCGTCTGTGTGTATGAACACGTCGTTCTCGGAGATGGTAAGAGCTAGAGGTGTAATTCTTTTTGCTAGGTCCGTTATATGTGTAGGTACGCAGATCAAGTCTAAGCCGTTCCGCCTTCGTAATTTGCATGGAACTGTGTTTTTTTTCAATACATTTGCCTACCTATTTCTTTTTTCATTAGGTACGTTTAACTATTATGCAGATAATGTCATTCCCAGATTTTTGGCATGCCCCTTTCCGCCATCGTATTTGGAACACAAAAATCGATATCTTCAAAATTGTAAAAGCTAGAGACATCATTTTAAGTCTGCTAAGTCCGATGATCGTCAAACTCGTGCTTGCAAAATTGGGAGGAACAACTGGCGGCGAAACGGCAGAGCTCCCAAGATGAGGCTATGGCGGGGGCAGCAACAAGCAAATGGCCCCGTATGAAAGCAGCCTCCCCACCGCCACCTTAAACGAAGACCATGAGTGAGATCGCGTAGAGACACCTCGTGGTCGACATGAACAAGTAAGTTCGTGTCGGCAGAGCTCATGCTTACACTTGAAGAAGGGTCCGTCGACGTGGACTTAGTCAAAAAACCTTGGATCGGTAACAAGGTCTCAGGACTAAGGTCTTCTAACTACTATACAGATTACAGGACGGCAGTGAGTAAAACCAGGACAGCCAGCACGCTTACCTCTTGTCTAAAAATAGCACTGATGACCTCACAGTGGTAGCAGCGGCAGCGGAATGTTGCGGACAAAATTTGAGGATGTTGCGTTAGGCCTTTAGTGATTTTACCATGACCCAGAAAAATGGGTCAAGGCCATGCTCAATTAAATCGGACATTGTAAGAATCGCAAAATGCACTCTTGGTCGTTAGGAAAACACAAGCGGAAATATATTTATTATAATAATATTGACAAGAAATTTGGCCAAGATGTCAATACCAGTCCTACAAATTTAAGAAAATAGAATGAGCTCTTTGTATATAAATCCAAGCATTTATTTATGACGAGGGATTATATAAAATCTATTGTTATGATTGTGAAAGAACGTAGCCGATGATTTTGAAACTAAAAATTTTTCAATAAAAAATCTACCGAAATAAAAAAAAATATATGTTGAATAAGTTTATATATGACACAGCTGTTGTTTGCCGTTTACCAGAACTTTCCAGAAGGAAAGTTTGTGAAATTAAAGAAACAAGCTTAAAAATATTTAAATATTCATAGCAAGATGCCATTTCCTATTGTCAATATTGATTTTCATACATTTTTGATTTACAGATTTGTCTCTGTCTTGATACCTTAAGCTTATCGATAGCCCTGCTCCCGCTATCGCCGGGCGCACAGCTCTAAGGACAATCGACTTGAAAGGACGGCCATCACTGTCATTTTGACATCGTAATTTAACACTTCGTCTGCCCAAAGTGAAAAGAAAAAAATATGGAAAACCGTGTCGATCCCGCTGCACTGGCAGAAATAGTTAAGTTCCTCGAGCTGCTCTCGCAGATGGCTGCCTCCCGTTCCGGTTCTGCACGCCAAGAGGTGCCGCCAATTACGCTTAAAATTTTCTATGACCATGCTGAAATGGCCAGGGTCTTGCGCCCATTCGTGCCCATGGGCGGCCCGTCGGCTCAGCCCGAGCCTGGACCACCCTTCATTTTTGTGGAGTACCTAAAGCAGGCCAAAGTATACGACCAAGCCGTGGCCGCCGGTATATTTCCACGGCCAGACGCCCGTCCAACATAAACCAAGCGTGCCAGTGGTCCCTGCCGCACGCTGGAGCAGCCGCGCAAGGATATGCCCTTCCTCTAAAATCGCGAGTTGCGAGAGCATCAGGTAAGTGGAACAGGTGAAACAGGGGAGTGGGGGCGTGATTTTCTCATTTCGAAATAGCTGCCCAACAGCATGACTTGCAAGGTGTTTTTGTAGCATGACTTGCAAGTTGTTGTAATTTTTCAAAGAGTCCCAGGGTTGCATTGCAGTTTCTAGAGTTCTTCTAGAGTTGTGGGGTGCAGGGTTGCGAAAGATACGAAAGCTTGCAACAACACACAAACTAAAAGTGTATGTATGTATGCATTTGGTTAGTAGCACAGGAAAGACGGACATGTTTTTATTATTTTGGAAATGATAGCGTTATTTTCGAAATATAAGGTTATGTTAGCTTAAGGTCGCAGTGCAGCTTCTAAAAGTTTTCTATTAGAGATTTAGGCTACAGAGCTGTATTCATCTGGTTGGTAGCACATGAAAGACATAAAAGATGTAAGGTTATGTTTGGCAGGGTTGTACAGTTTCTAAAAGCTTTAGAGATGTAATGTGCAATAGGTATGACATTGAAAATGTTAGTTCTTTCATCAATTCGTTTTTATTTGTTTTATAAAATGTGTTGGATTACCGGGATGCCCTTTTGGATCAGCCCCAGTTCTGCAATATACCTTTGACAGCCTACTAACCATTTATATCCTTCCACGAAACCCAGGTCATCATACAGGGATCGGAAAACTCCACGCAGGGTCTGCAACCATGGATTCCAGGAAAGTGACTTATACACGCCTAAGCGACGAAATGTGATTGCATCGGAACTGTGATATACATATAATATTTCAAAAACACTCAACACACAAGAACTACAGAATCTAAGACACACACATACATGAACCATTTAATAAAAACTTTATATAACACAATTTAATTTATTTTCAATCGACTGAACATATAATAATGTAATAATGGGTGTCATTAGCTTGTGAGCCACTTGAGGCGGGCGCCTTGTGCCCATTTTAAAATAATGCCAACGAAGAATAATGCAGGGAAACCAAACAAGTAAGAACGATTATAGTCGAGTGTCTCGACTATAAATACCCGGTTCTTAGTTTCACCTGGTTTTTGTCACCTAATACCTACCATTGAAATTTTGGGAGCAACAAATTTTCGTAATTTATTTTGTATGAGAAGTGTCTCTATGGAGAAACTTGTCGTTTTTTCATTCAACGCAACTAATTTTTGTCATTTTCGCAAAAAAAAGTGGGCGCAACCGGCTGATTTTCGCAACACAGATATATATTGGCCCTATCAATGTACTATCCAAAATTAGTGCCTATAGAGCTACAATTGTGGATATCACAGAATTTCGCGGTTTGCGGGGATGCGGAGGGAGGTAGCCGATTTTTAAAATAAACTTGTGCTGAACTGGTATCCCTAGAATTAGAATATGCAATTAGTTTTTCTCTATCTATTGTATAAAGTCTAGGCGTTCATACGGACAGACGGACGGACAGAGGGACAGACGGATATGGCTGGATGGACTCGGCTGTTGATGCTGACCAAGAATATATATACTTTATAGGGTCGGAAAAACTTCCTTGTCCCTGTTACATATTTGACATTCGCACGAATTCATTATACCCTTATTCTTTTTTAAAATGTCACCTGATACCGCATTTAATTAATGCGGCATATTCGCTTAGTTTGAAATATGTATCTTTTTGGATACTTTTTGTGAGAATAGCCGGTTATGGAGAGATTCCGCAGTAGATGGAGACTCGCACCTTGAATCTAATCCGGAAACGAAAAGGTCCAATCGCGAGGGCCTCCTAGTCCCTGAGGGACGTTGCCCAGAACCCCAAGATGAAAGCCACGGGCAGTGGGCATGTATGAACAAGGTGGAGGTTGCAAACCGGCAATGCTCCCAAGATGAGGCTATGGCAGAGGCACCAACGAGCAAACACCCCCGTTTTAAAGCACCCTCCCCTCCGCCACCACAAACTAAGATCTCGTGGAGACACCTCGTGGTCGACATAAACAATTCCAACGGCCGCATAAAGCCGGATCAGTGGAGGACAGTCGAGTCCAAGCTGCTCGACGAGCTCTGAAGTCGAATGGAAGAGCCAAATTCATAGCCAGTTCAAGAACGCGGAAGATATCCTTCACCCCAGATGATTCGGATGGAGTGGGGCGTAGGTGATATTTTCTTGCGCCTCAAAAAGTGCCACCCGGATGACATAAACAACTAGTAGAAACGATTGTAGTCGAGATTCTCGACTGTAAATACCCGGTTCTCAGATTCACCTGGTCTTTGACACGGACGGAAGTAGACACAACCGGATGATTATCACGACGCAGATACGAGTAGATATTGGCTTTACCAGTGTACTATTCAAAAGTTGTACCTCCAGAGTTCAATTAGTGGACGCCACAGAATTTCGTGGGTGCGGGAGGAGGTAGCGGATTTTTAGAACATACTTGTACCGAACTGGTATCACAAACATCTATGTGTAGTTTTTCTCTATCTATTATAGTTTCCCCAAATCTAAGCGTTTATACGGGCAGATGGACGGGCATACGGACGGACATGGCTAGAACGACTCGGCTCCTGATGTTGATTAAAAATATATATACTATATAAGGTCGGAAACGCTAGTTTGCCTAAAAACCGATGTGACCGAGGGGGGGTTAAACAACTCGGTCAAAGTGCGAGCATATTGGTTTTTGTTTAATGTTTGATTGATAGCTATAAATACAAAAACTTAAGCGAATGGGAAAGTAAAGTAGATGGTTAAGTGGAGCTAGGCCTTTCCTTTGTTGTGAGCAAAGACGAGCT
>JAJJHQ010010118.1:459282-534705 GCA_021223825.1 Drosophila ironensis | reverse complement strand
CAAGTTTGAGAGCCGTGGTGCCACGAGTGCTTATATTTGTCGCAACCCGATGCCAGCTGGATTGGCAGCACCTCTGGCGGGAAGCAGATCTCAGGGAGTTTGGCTTGTGAGAAGGACCAGGAGCAATCTTCGGTTGGGAGGTTGTATATTAAAAGATGAATAAAAAGTTAACTGATTGAACTGTATTTCGAAACATACCAAAGCGTTAGGGTGTATGCGGATCGCCAAAGACTTGGGGAGTCCGGACGAAGACAAATACGAGGACTTTGATGACGACGATGACGAGCAAATGGAGGAGTACGAGGACCCCACCAAATGTATCTTTTGCAAAGAAATCTTTCCAAGCATTAACTCGGCCATCACTCATCTGGATAGGGTCCACAAAGCTAAGTTATTGCAGTTCCAAATGGATCAGCACTCCTTCAAGCTGATCAACTTCATAGGGGCCACCAAGATTAGCGCCGAGGAGCTTTTCGACATGGACGAGGTGCTTTGGGGAGACGAAAAATACCTGAAGCCGCAGTGATTTGAGTCCTGGCTTTGCTACGACTACGAGATCTTCAAGACAGATCTCGAGCAGGGTCCGCCATCGGTACTCGAGCTTCCGCAGCTAGTGTCCCACCAGGCGCTGCTCCTGAAACAAGACAATGAGGACATCATTCTCATGCGCCAAAACTCCAAGGCGCTGTTGGACAAGGGCAGCCAAGACTCGTCCAAGAACGCTCCGCAGGTCGTGCCGCGCAACAAGCACAACTACGGCAAGTAGTACCTCAACAGCTACTCCCACTTCGGTGAGGACCAGCACTTACCGCTCCGCGCTCATGCAAAACGAAGCTGTGGTGCGCGGCAAGACGGTACTCGACGTCGGCTGCGGAACTGGAATCCTCTCGATCTTTGCCTCCCAGGCGGGTGCAACGCAAGTCACAGGCATTGTCTTCACTGCCATGGACATCGCCCGAGGATATAGCCAGCTTTGACAAAATGCCTGTTGACTTGAACTACTTCGACTTTAGTTACAACTTCAACTTGAAGGTCACAAAGACGGGCCGCCTGACTGTCTTTGTGGGCTATTTTAACACCCATTTTGACCTGCCCGCCGCCGTCGTGTTCAGCATTTCGGCCACGGAGACGCCCACGCATTGGAAGTAAGCCGTCTTGTTTATTGATCATCCGCAGGTGGTGAAGGTCAGCGGAAGAATCATCTCCCGACGCCATAAGGAGGATGTCAGTGCGCTACAAGTGGAGATACAATACAAAAACATGGTTGTTTAATAAAGCTTTCGAAACGAAAAAAAAAAGCAAGTAGGAACGCTGTAGTGGAGGTTTCTCGACAACGAGGATATCTGTAGCTCTTTTCTTTATCAACCATTTCTTTTTTTTCAAATAATTTATAAATTTTCTTCAGCACGTGGACAAATACATGAAATTCTATATGTATTGTGCGTACACATACACACTTCTGTGTGTATGTATACACGTGCGAACGAATTGAAGTGAAAGAACAGACGGATGACGTCACTCCAGCATGTACGGCATACCGTTGCCAAGAGAAGGGGTAGGTAAAACTTTAATTGGCTATATCTTCTATATTTATTGTACGATTGTGCATGTACGTGTGTGACGATCAGTGGACTTAGCGGACTGAAAATTATGCCTCTAGCTTTAACCATTTCTAAGATATCGTTTTTTTTTCAAATACGAGGGCAGAAAAGTGTGTGGTCAAAATCCAAGAATGACATTATCTGCGTAATAGTTTAACGGGCAAGAAAGAAATAGGTCTCTAGCTCTTATTTTGTGCAAGCTATGGGCAAATATGTCAAATATGGTAAAAATTGTAAATAAACTTGATGTGCCTGCAATAACAATACATCAAAAGCAAAAAGAATTACACCTCTAGCTCTTACGGATGGCTGACCCTGCTCGAGATCTGTTTGGTAGATTTAGTAGTCGTAGCAAGGCCAGGGACTCGAATCAATGTGGCTTCCGGTATCTGTCGTCCGCCCAAAGCACCTCGTCCATGGCGAGAAACTCCTCGGCGCTAATCTTGGTGGCCTCTATGTAGTTGATCAGCTTGAGGAAGCTTGTACTGATCCATTTGGAACTTCTTCTGATGCTGCAACAGCTTAAATTTGTGGACCTGATCCAGATGAGTGATGGCCGTGTTAATGCTTGGAAAGATTTCTTAGCAAAAGAGACATTTGCTGGGGTCCTCGTCCTCCTCCATCTCCTCGTCATCGTCGTCATCAAAGTCCTCGTATTTGTCTTCGTCCGGACTGCCCAAGTCTTTGGCGGCATTCGTATTATTTGTAGGTACTGTTTTCACCTTCCATCGTGAAATGTGAAAATTAAAAAATTCAACACTGTTGAATTTTCTAGATTAAGGTTTACTCGGTGTGACAGAAATGTCAAATAAGTGAAAGTTCGTTTTGAGCGCCAGCACGTTTACTACACAAAAAAACCGAGCCACATACACCTTAACGCTTTGGTATATTTCGAAATACTGTTCAATCAGTTAACTTTATTTTTATACCAAGGTACAAATGGTATATTTATACCATGTACCTTAAGGTACAAATGGTATAATAATTTTGTGCAAACGTATGTAACAGCCAAAAGGAGACACCTCCGACCCCATAAAGTCTATATATATTCTTGACAGCCGAGTCGATATAACCATGTCCGTCTGTCCGTCTGGCTGTCTGTATGTATGAACACCTCGTTCTCGGAGATGGTAAGAGCTAGAGGTATCTTCGAAATGGTAAAAGCTAGAGGCATAATTTTCAGTCCGATAAGTCCACTGATCGTCAAACACGTATGTGCAAAATTACGTACGGATCGGACAATAAATATATGCAACGGCATGCCGCACATGCTGGGGTGACGTCATCCGTTTCCTCTTTGACTTCAATTCGTTCGCACGTGCATACACACAGAAGTGTGTGTATGTTTTGCACAATACATACAGAAGTGCATGTATGTGAATTATTTGACAAAAATAAAAATAAATACAAAGAAATAGTTAATAAAGAAAAGAGGTACATGGTATCTCGTTGTCGAGAAATCTCGACTACAGCGTTCCTACTCGTACTAGTTTCATTAAAAGAAAGACTCAGGCAACGAACTTGTTTGTTTGTATTGGTTCAAAATTTATTGATCGGCTTGTAATCACATTTTTTCTGGTTGGATCATCTCTGGGAATTTTAACCCAGGTAGGGAGCGCCGCTAAAAGCACCAGCACCACCTGCACCGCCATAGGCACCACCGGCTCCGCCATAGGCACCACCGGCACCACTATAGGCACCACCAGGACTGCCAGCGCTAGAGGCGTGGTTCACAGTGTAGTCGAACTCGGCCGGGTTGCCCCAGGGATTGGCACCTCCAGCTCCACCGGCTCCATAGGCTCCACCAGCACCACCGGCTCCATAGCCAGCACCAGCTCCTCCGGCTCCACCCTGCCAGCCGCCAGCGCCGCGACCTCCGGCACCAGCTCCTTGCCAGCCGCCGGCACCGCGACCACCGGCTGCCGCACCACCACCGTACGAGGCGCCAGCACCAGCGCCATAGGCGGCGGCACCACCTCCGTACGCTCCGCCAGCGACTCCCCCGCCGTAGGCTCCTCCGGCGCCACCGCCGCCTCCAATGTGGACCTTGGTGTTGCCACGCGACTGGGAGACGTGGGAGATCAGGCCGGCGCCAATGGCAGGACGGCCGCCGAAGCCACCGCCAGCACCACCGCGTCCACCGCCGGGCAGGTAGCCACCAGCGCCGCCAGCACCACCGCGCAATCCACCGGCATTAACCAAAGCCAAGGTAGCCAAAACACAGACGAAGACCTGCAGAGAAATTGCAAACAAAATGGTTGCATTAGTTTTAACTGAGCAAACAAGAGAACTAATATTTTGGAATCGAAACTGAGAAATCGAAACTGAAAAGTTCTTGAAGAACACAATTTTTAAATTCCTACTCAAATGCAGGATCAAGGATTACCTTCATTTTTGAGACTATAAGAAAACTTGTTGATTATGCACGAAGTTCTAAATGGTTTGTGATAATCTCGAGTCTTGAAACAGTGAATTTATAGCCCAAATTCTGTGCTCATCGATGGCTAATGGTCTTAACTCAAAGTCCGCGAGCATAAGCATACCAAAAAATTAATTACACTTTTAGAAGTAAAAAAAACATCAATTTGCTGCGGTCCATAATTAGAACTACGCTGGTGCTGAAAACTGAACTCATCTTTATCTTTAGCTCATTGGCTTTCGTTTTCTTCTTTTGATTTTTTCCATGGCTTTAATTATAATCATAATATTATTATTGATTATCGATTCGACTGCCTGTGGGCTTCCGATTCCAAGTCCGAGTTCGATTAGTTCATCGTTAACTTGGCCAAGACTAGGGCCTTAAAAGAGCTAGCCACCGGAGGCTGGGCCTTTAGTTATGCTTACATTTGTGGCTGCGTTGGCGGGGCCTATGTTTTTACTTCAACATTTGTTATATTTTTTCATGTTTTTTTCTGTTGTTTTTTGAAAGTGAACGAATTTGGTTATGCAAGCGAAAATGCAGCAATGCAACTCATCAACTCGACGGATGTTAAGTGGAAATCTTGGCGAGCAAAATGCTGTGAATGGGAAATATTTGAAATGGGGAAGTCAAATGTTTTCGTGTTTTCGTTTTTTGTGTCTGTTTGCTGGCAGGCGACCTATAAAAGTCATGCTGGAGGTGATGAAAAGAAGCCAACCAGACACATTTCAGAAGCTTCGGTTGCACAATGTGCAATTTTTGGAGTTTCCATTTGACAAGTTTGTAAGGATTGTAGTTAACTTAAAGAGTATTTAAGAATTAAATCGAGCATGACAGAGGTTGCTGCTTCGCATTAAATGGCAGATATTCGTTTTAGAATACATTAACGTAAGATTGGATTCAGCAACGCCTTAAAGGTCTTTTAAACTTCGCGGATACAATATATACACAAATAAAAAGATATTAAAACAAGCATGTTGTCTTACATTTGACTATTTTGGCCAAATTATTGTCACTCCCATATACTGTAAATCAAGTAAGAACGAATATAGTTGACTGTCCTGATAAACATTGGGGATGATAGGTGCTCGGTATGTTTCTATATAGAAACTTTTGGGCGCAACACATCAGGTTATGACAACTTTGATTTTCGTAACACAGATAGATATCGGTTCTATCGATGTACAAATTTAGTGCTTCTAGTGTTAATATTGTAAACGCCACAGAATTTCGCGGTTTGCGAGGGTGCGGGGGTGGTAGCCGATCTTAAAAATTGTGCAGATCTAATATCACACAATTCTTAATATGCAATTATTTTTTCTCCATCTATTATATTCTCTAAAATCTAGGCCTTTATACGGTCAGAATGACGGACAGTCAGACTGACGGACACACTGACAGACAGATAAAAGGACAGGCGTGCAGACGGACAGAGAGATAAGCATACGTTCAGACAGACAGACAGACACAGGAACGGACAGACGAGATATACATATTGGGGTCGGAAACGCTTCCTTCTCCCTGTTACGTAAATTCGTATCAATTCAATATACGCTTGTTCTTTCATGAACCGGGCTTAAAAACAATAACTTGGCCAAAAGGAGCAAGACTGATATAATTCACACCTCAAATGGAAGCATAAATATATGTGAACCGAATTGCAAATGTTATAACCTTCAAAAGTGATTTGTGTATTATTGATTAAATCTTTATTAATTGCAGGTTTCTTTCTTGTGAAAATAGTTGACAAAAAAACCGTTTTAATACATCCGAGTGATACTCTCCTAATCGTTTCAGTTTGAAAGTGCATTGCTGTTGAGCTGATAAAGTAAACAATTTCATGGCTAATTAACACGATTGGCTGGCCGCCAAACGAGAGCAGGCGGCCCCAGTCCGTGTCACCGTCAAGCATCCGATGATGAAGTGCCTCCCGCTCTAATGGGACAACTCGGAGATGCAGATTTCAGCTGGAAGTGGAACTGGCCGGCCATAATCGGCTGAAGATTTATGCGGGCTGAGAAGCCGCAACCGCAATCCGGGGACTCTGTGGCAGGGTATCCATCGGATGGCCCCGGTCTCTTAGCTTTCCACTACGCGCGGCAAGAGAAAGCCTCTCACTCTCTGGGCTATTCTCATCTGCTCCAAAAGCCGCTCCGCCTCGGCCAGCTGATATTTTTGGAGCTGGCTGCCAGAGCCGCGGGTTTGGCCAAATCATTCCGTTGCCAACGTTGTAACTGGAAACCGTGTTTGCCGGATCGTTGTCGCGGCGTCGCGCTTTTTCAAACACCTTGCGACTCGTGCCCTCATCCCACGAAGAATTAATCGATCCTCCGGCGGCTTACTGTAATCTCACCCGCAATAATCGAATGCAATAAAAAACATCAAAAAACATCAAAAAACATCCCAGGGATCTGAGTGTCGGTCGGTCGCGCAGTTGCTTGTTTGTTTGTTTGTTTTTTCGTGTTCTTGGGCGCCGAAAATCGTTTGTCATAATTGCCTGCTGGCAATAGTAAAAAGTTGATTAAAAAGTACGAAAGAGGAAAATAGTTAATAATGTTTTGTGCTGACTGATTGGCAGCTGGCTGGCTATCAAGAAGCGCGAACAGTGCGAAAAGGAATACGTAATCGATCATTCGAAACAGTTGCAAGGTGAGTTGAGGAAATTTCGAATATCAGTGTACCACAGAGCCGTCAAAGAGATGATATTAATTATAAGCATGCAAATTATTTCCTCAAGATGCGAACATACTAATTAATCATTGTTGCAAATGTACAATATTGTAGTAAGTCGCAGGCAACTCACTACTTGGACACCTATTTATGGTCATTCCTCAACCGCAAGACGAAAGTCTTCAAGTGGTCTCAAAATTTCAGACGTATTTATCTTCTTTTTGTGGGTCTTTCTTGATAAGTGCGCATTAGTAAAAAACCGGAGCCTGATTTTGCGGTTCGCAATTTTCTTTCGTCTAGCGAACTGTTCATGGTCTATTAATTGCCCAAGCAGCTCATTTTCTTTCGCTGCTGTGTGTGCGCACTCACAAATGCACATATATTTGGCTCTTAATTTTTATGCCCCGTGGGCCTGCAGATTAATTTTATATATATAGAAAAAAACCAAAGAAACCAAAAATAATCAAAAATCCTACTCGATTGAAACCGACATCCAAAGCCGAAGCCTACGCGATAGTCGAAGGTTTTGTAGTTTCATTCGCTTGTTGCTCGCAGAACAAAAGACTTAGGCAACGAACTTGAGTGCGCTTGCGGTTTCTGCAACGCAAAGACGGGGGGGCGGGACGGCGGGACGGCGGCAAAGGGTTGTGGCAAGTGACAACATCTCTGCCACACAACAACACATGTGCATTCAGCCGGATGACTTTCTCCGGGCCCCAGCTCGGAGTCGACTCCGATTCTAAGTGCCATTGCTAATAAGCCGAGGGGATCGTTATTCGCTGTCGCTGCGCTTGTCTCTCCCCTCAAACACACATTTCCAGGGTAGCAGTGGCATGCCCCTTCTGAGGGGCTTCTGGGATTTCCCGCCAAATACGGGAACCAAACATATTTAAAAAAATTGCTTGCCTTTCAGCAGTGCCCTGAAATAAAGTATTTCTAGAAAAATAATAATTGGTATGACAAAAAGGTTCTTATTGCCTTATTATAATATATGTAGCCTCGCCCTCATATATTCCATTTACTAATGGAGTAAAGGAACAGATTTTAGATAAATTAATGCAATGAATCCATTTCTCTTGGATCCATATCTTTATTTCAAGACTAAATTTCCATATGCAAGACAGATCACTCCCAGGTCTAACCCTTTTCTGGGGGGCCTGACATTTCAATTTGGGCGACTCGCTCACTTGGAAAACCGTCATCCGTCCACCCGTCCATCCGGCCCCCTGGCGAGATTCCCCCCAATCTTGGATCTACGCTCCGCTCCACGATGAAATGATATTAATTGCCCCGCAAACACACGCCCGCTTTCATTGTCTTGGCAGTGGCTTTGCTTTGCTTATTATGCGGCAGGTGGTGTATTTTTTTGCTGCTACACTCGTACTACCCGTGTTTTTTATGTACTATACTCGCGCATACGCAGCCGCTGCGTTGACTTTGCTCCAGCACCGGTTTAATCACACTTTTAACTCCGTTTCACATAATACTAATTTCATAATTTGCACCACCCAACGCACCACCGTTGCTGCGCGCTGCCTTTTCACTTTTCAATTAAAAATTAAATCTCGCTACGTTTTGCATAAGTGCCGGCTGGTTTTCCCTGCTCTGTGCAAATTGCCTGGCCGTGCTTCCCAGAAGAAATTCCTCCAGAAAGGCTCCCAGAGTTCCCGTCCTAGGCGTTGACATGCCCCCCAGTTGCCGGCAGTTGCCGGCCCAGGCAGATAGCGGATCATAATTGCCACCGGGAGACGGCTGGATGGGGCATAGGCACGGCGGAGCGGTATCCAAGGGGAGGCATCATGATCACGATCAAGTTGTAGCTGTTGGATGGCCTGTAAACCTTGTCACGGGTGCCACAACTTACACAAGAACGGTGCGATTGCTTCGGCATCAGAACGGAGATGGCCAAAATAAAGCAGTTGGAGTTAGGGTATGGACAAAACAAGCAATTCGATAGCCACATGCGACTCCAGGGAGCCCAGCATCAAAGCTGCATTTTCCATTTTAAAACAGATTAAACAATGTTAGAATAATTACGGAACCACAACTTCAAAATTCCAAATTCCTCTTTTGGGTTTGCATAGAGTTTAGGTAATATACGAGTAGCATAAAACCTGGAAAAGAGTATTTATAGCTGCGTTTTAGGAGCTTGGAGTTCCGAAGCAACCGAAAAGTGGCCCTGCTCTGGAGATGTATTTCTTCTTGGCTTTGACTTTGCGGTTGGCAGTTGTGCATCTTTGTATCTCGGTGGTATCTTGTAGCTTGTATCTGTCAGCAAATGAAATAGCACGTACCATGTAATCAAGTGCATTGCTTGGCGCAACCCAAAAACTCGGAAAACTCTGGAAAGCCAGAAAACTCAGAAACGGCAACCGCAACAAATCACTGACTTTGTATTTATTGCAGACTGTGTTGTTGTTGTCTAAGAATGAAAGTTAGTCGCTGGGGCTACCGTTGCTTTGGTTGTTATTAAAATGGGTACTTGAACACAACAACTTTTTGTGCCTTGCGGACGGCATCACTCATTTCCCATTTTCCAGTGTGAACCCTATTTTGTCGTGTCATATCTCGTATCTGCAGCCGTCTATATTATTTTTCCAAACAATTAACATAATTATCAATGCACTTTTCACACTTTCCACTGGCACTCGCCGTCGACTGTCCATTTTTTATAAGCATATTTTTTTTGTGGCATTTGTCACAGAAATTATGCATAAATTTCCTGCTGCTCGCTTTCGAATTGGAATCGCTTAGCTCTGGTCTTGTCTCGTTCATCTTTTTCCAGCCTTTGTGCTACACTTCCAAGCCAATTTCGATTCTCCGGCGCCCATTGTCAACCCTTCACCTCTTTGGGTTGTGGAAGAAAACAGCAGAAAAACCGAGACACAAAATACCAGGCCAGACAACAAACCCAAATTGTCATAAGCCTCATAAATTTGGAAGCCCCACTACAGTGGGAACAATGACAAATCGATGACGGCGTCAACAAATAAATATTGTGCGACATTTATAAACAAATTTGTAGGTTTCTTTCTATCCGATTGTAATTGTTGCAGCCCGGCTGAGGAAAGTGAAACCGGGCTCGTTAATAAATAAGCTTTGGCCTCCCAATAACTCTCAACAATGACAAAATGTTTTTGAACTGGAAAACCTGCAACTTTCGAACGCATTTGGGTGCCGCACATAAGGCGATTAGCCGGCAGATCAGATGAGAAACAGTTATCGCGGGAATCGTCGTTATACAATTTATATAACACTTGTCTTTGAGTTTTATTCCCGACTGAGCGGATTCGAAAGCCCATAGGCCGGATCGTTGAAAATCTTCTTAGCGTTTTATCAAACAAAGCTGAAGGGTACTAGCTTTCTATGGATATTGTATTGTTTAATCACAAATCAATTGAAAAAACTGCAAAGGCGGAAGAGGGTGTGACTAAATATCAAAAATTATATATTTTTCCCAAAATATTATGTCTCTGTCTCCTACCGTCTCGGAGATATTGTCAATTATGTCCAAGAAAATGTAGGTTTATGCAAATTGCAAAGGCGGTAAGGGGCTTGGCGAGAATTTGAAATAAAATCGATCTGCGTATACTTATAACGGAGATAAAGCAAAAAGAATTACGTCTGTAGCTCTTACCATCTCTGAGAACGACAGACTGACATACGGACATGGCTAGAATATATATACATATACACGTATGTTGTTTCGGAAAAGCCTCCTTCTCCCTGTAACACGCATAAATTTGCACAAACCAAATATATCACATGTATCCTAAGGTGCATGGTATAAGTACCGAGACGGATGTGATTTGGATCAAAATAAATTGTCAATGTATCCCAGAAAAATGTAAAGCTGATTTTTGCAATTAGTACAACCCATTTCTTTGGCGCTGTCATTTGCCTTTCATCACCTTGGAGCTCATCCGTGAGCTCATTTAAATTTTTATTGGCCATCGCTGCCCGCTGCTTGTTTTGGGGACCTGAAAATCCAGTCTTGACCCAGAAGATTCCCACTCCTCTTCCAGGGACATCCGTCACTGTCTGTCCGCTGTTTTACTGACTGGCTCTGGCTCTGGCGAAACCCTGCAGCATACGAGTACAGTAATGCCGTGTTTATCCTGAGTTTCCATTTGCCATCGCAGTGAAATTGGAAAAATAAATAAACAAACAAACAGGCAAACAGCCCACTGGAATGAATTACAAACAATTGTGCAAGCAGACGGGGTAAATTAAAACTTAAGAGATTAGAGGGGCCATATATCGTGGCCACAATCGCATAATCATGACAGGCAATTCACCTCGCTACCTCTCACGCGCTGCATGCCACTCATCCAGCTTTTGGCATCTCATATCTCAAATCCCAAATCCCAAAACCCCAAATCCAAGTCTGGCGACGGTGACGGTGGTGACCTTTCCGCTGCCCGGCAGTTCCACAATCCCGATACGAGCATGTGCTCTCCCGTGGACGGAAAGTCTTGACCGGACAACCTGTCACATCTCAATTGGCGCTTGACCAAGGCGCGCAGAGGCTCTTGACTCCGGCAGCCGGGCAACAACTTGTGGCAGAGTGGTTGCCGTTGCCGTTGCCGTTGCTGTTGCAGGTTGTGTGCACAGGAAAAAACGAATGGCTGCGATTTTGGAGCACCAAAAGCTGTGGCCTCAAATCAAGGAGGATTAAAGGATTAAATGCGGCTCGGTAAAAATATTGGAAATCGCCTTTTTTTGGCGGTGCATTGCCACTCGCCGATCGAAGATGTTGGCCATGTTATCGCCGTTGCTGCCGCTGATTGGCGCCGTTGTTGCCACGCCTCCGGGCAGCCAGCGGCAGACAGTGTTGCAACTTTGAAACTTACATAAAATCGCAAACGAAAAAAGATAAAACCAAGACAAACACCACAGACAATACCAGAGAAATAATCAAGACATAAAAGCACGGAATGGCTGGCAGATTATCATTTTTCGGGAACTGCCAAATATTTGGATTTGCATTGGCAACACTTTATGGCACTTTAATGACTGCGGATGCTGCAGAAATGCTGCAAAATACGAACAAAAAAGATATAAAAGGTTGTCATTAAGTTGTTGTGACAGGCGAAACAAAAGGCAGACGAGCGTTACAGCACACCCGATTCCGTGTATAAATAAGTTAGTAGCAGAGCCGCATGCTTTACCCGCAGCTATATACACGTATTTGGATATTGATATTGATTGATTGTGGCGGAGACGAGCGCCGGCGAGACTTCCGCAGTTCGGGTCACAACCCGGGCCAGTTTCCGGCTCCTGCTGTTTGCGCTCATGTTGCCAGTGTTTAGTTTATTCGAAGTTGCTGCTCGGTTGCTGCTCGGCCAATGCGGCTGCCGTTTTGACCGTTGCCGCTGCTGTTGCCATGGCCAAATGCGAATCACGATCATGGGAGCTTGTTTGGACGCCAAACGGCAGTGTTTGCCATCACTTCACT
Organism: Drosophila ironensis; assembly: GCA_021223825.1. Taxonomy (NCBI): domain Eukaryota; kingdom Metazoa; phylum Arthropoda; class Insecta; order Diptera; family Drosophilidae; genus Drosophila; species Drosophila ironensis. The sequence continues at coordinate 522,557 of JAJJHQ010010118.1, read as the reverse complement.
CTCGTTTCGGCTTTTACTTTTCGGTGCCCCCGTGGAAGCGCACACGAGTTCACTTTTACCTCACATTTGCTCTGTTTTTGCCAACAATAAAATCTGCAGTTACCGTTTTTAGTTTTCTGAACTTTGGCAATTAAAACCAAATAACTGCAGAACTAGTCCACAGTTTCCAAAGGACCTAGTCAAGTTGCGTTTTTATACCACGTACCTTAAGGTGCAAATGGTGTATTAAGTTTGTGAAAATGTATGCAACAGGAAGACGGAACAACAGCATAAGCAGCCGAGACCATCTAGCCAGGTCCATCTCTCTGTTTGTCCGTCTGCCTGTCCGTAAACCACATCGTCTATATAACCACATCGATCTCTAAGATGGCAAGAGATAGAGACGTACCCAGATCGAGCTACTTCAAATTTTCACCCTCCTTACCTCCTTCACAATTATCAAAAAAGGTGTATTTGCTGCTGCATATTTGCCTATATCTCAAAAATGGTTAGAGCACAATGTATACGTATTTTTGTTTACACTTAAAAATATAAATATCTAGCCATGGGCCAAGTTCTATAAAGATCGAGAAATAAATAATGAAGATACGACCTTTTCCCGTGTCAATGTTGAGGGCTTTATTCCTGTGCATATGTAATTTGACGTTAACCTACGAGTATTTTAGCGGAAAAACTAAGCAGATGATTAGTGGCTATATATCAAGTGGAATGGAATTTTTCTTTAGGTCAATATTTTTACTTCAAAACTCTCTGCACTAGAACTTGCCGGATTATTCAAAACCTTTCATCATATATTTTCTTTTAGTAAAACCCTCAACGCGTAGCTCAACTCTTTATAGATTTATATTCCACAAAATCATCATAAAACCTGAAGGCAGACAACCAAACAAGGGCCATGCGTTTTAATGACATAATTAGGCGTCATTTTTTTGGAAAGGTGTTGCTCTCTCACCAAAGGTGCGATAAAATGGGAAGGGGGTCTCCCTTCATTCATGCTTTTTGCGGTTTTGTTTTCTGTGCCCGACCATCACTGCTTTTTGGTAGGGTCACCGCCCAGACTGATTGATTTGACCCCGCCAGAGAGCGACCCAAGACCCAAAACCCAAGACCCGGAGACTTTCACCGAATGCAGCGAGACAGGCAGGCTGGCGTGATTGCCAAAGCCCAGTCAGCAATCGCAGCAATCGCAGGTACACACATCCATATTTATGATAATTCCCGATTTGGAATTTGGCTGCCTTTTTCTATCGTTTGTGGGAATTACCAAAACGCATTCCGTGAGATGATTGCAGATGGCAGACGTTGGATGATGATGTCATCCCGGGGGGCCGTGGGCGCTTTTCGGCTTCTGCGAAATTAGTTTCAGTTAATTGTGTAACCGTAACTGGCGGCCTTAAAGACACAAATCCCGCGCAGATCTCGCACAGATCATCGGGGACCATCAATCAGTCGCGGAGGGCCTGTCATTAACTTAGTTCGGCTATTGGCGGACCTACCTGCAACGCAGTGACCCACAATCCCGTAACGCCAGCCAACTCTTTGGATTGTAACTCCGGGCAACAATTTCAATTCCGCTCCAGCTCCAGCTCCAGCTCCAGCTCCAGCGCCAACTCCATTTCCATTTCCAATGGCAGCGCCAGACTCCAACACCTTCCTGTCTCCGCTAACAGAGACAAAGAGACACCTGAAAAGCTGGTCCATTGCCAGCAATTTGAGTCCGTTCAACCGGCTTCTTATCCGAAGAGTGCCGCGTACCGCGTGCCGCATGCCGCATGCCGCATGCCGCTTGTTGCAGGCCTGGTTTATAGGCGATTCATTAGCGTTGCCTTCACTTCATGTCCAGCCCCCGATGCGGGTTCAATGACAATGGATAAAATATTGATTTGCACCCTGGCAATCTGGAATCTGGGACTCGGCCCGCCGATTTCCCGCAATTCCAATTGATTATGAGTGGCATATTGAGTTGCAAGTCTGCTGGCGGTGCCACAACAAAAGCCAACAAAATTGCCAAGTTCATTTGGGTCAAAAGCATTGGCGGGCTTTTCTTTTCCCCATCAAAAGAAATCAACATTAACATGTACGTGTAGCTTTTTGGGAAATTGATTGATTGATTTTTTGTGATAAGTAAATATACTCGTATTTCAAAAAATCTTCAACTCGTATAAGAATTTTGCTTAAATACTGCTCACATTTTAATTCATAATAAACATAGAATATAGGAGTAAAAAATATCTCTAATTTCGCACTAGTTTTCCCGAATTTACAGCCAGACTTTTCCAGAGCACTTTGGCGCCCATGGGCCATGTTTAGTGATTGGCAATGCTCTCTCTGCATTGTCGCCCAAAGAGCCACAATAAACCGAAAAAATAACAATTTAATTTCACTTTCTTTGCAGTAAGCTGCCGTCTTTTGTTGCTGCTCTTGCATGTCTTTTTCTTGGCCATATTTTATTTATCTGTTGTTTCTGCTGCTGCTGCTGCAACAATGGCAAAAACAGCAGCAAGAGCAGCAGCAGAAGCAGCAGCAGCAGCAGCGGCAGCAGCGACAAGCCCGAGTTGAGGTTTATTGACTGCGTCGTCTGTGTTTGCAATTAACTCTACTTTTTACCCGCTCTTGTTTGCGCCTCAATGGGCAGTGGGAGGCGGGTGGTGCCGGTGGGGCAGGTGGGGCTGGTGGAGCATAAACGCCAGCTAGGCGAACGGCTTGTGACGGCTGCATGGCCCAATGCGCCGCAGGGCAGCTCCCAACCTGCAACCGGCAATTGCTGAATTGCTGAACTGCTGCCACTTGCCACACGGCTCAAAATCTGCAGCAAGCCAAAATCGTTTTAACTTCATTTTCAAAATCTGTACAAGGTTAATGTCATTTTAAAATTTCACCGATTTTAAAACGATAAATTATAAAAATGTAGTTTTAATTAATTGGAATACATGTATTTTGTACAATATTAGTCAAATTGACGAAAAAGTTGAGCTTTTATATTTGAAATGACCCCCAAAATATGTATGACCCTATAAACATAAACCCGAACAATTATTCAAATCTTTGCATTTACATTTTGCAAACTTGGTACACCTATTATCGCGGCCCATTTAAGTCCCAAAAAAGTCACAAAAAGTATCCAAAAAAGATACATATTTCGAACTAACCGAATAAAATGCTGCTTTAATCAGCTGACATTATTCTTATTGTGTTTCCCATCCCTCATTTCAACTATCTCGTATGTTGTAGACTTAAATCCAAACTGATCCAGATTGCGCTTCGTTGCATCCGATTTCTGTCAGTGCAGCGGGACTGACACTGACACTGACACTGAGCAGGGGCTCCCATCCCAGGCGATCTCGCGGCACTTGTGGCACATATTTTGATATTTTCACCCGGCAATTAGGGATCTGCCTCAATTGCACCTCGGCCAGCCACTCCCTTACCTTGGTTCAGTTTAGTCACTTGTTTTGTTTTGCTATTTTTTTATTTTATTTTTTATTATTTGGTTTTCCCTGAAAATTTTAAAATGGGCACAAGGCGCCCGCCTCAAGTGGCTCACAAGCTAATGACACCCATTATTACATTATTATATGTTCAGTCGATTGAAAATAAATTAAATTGTGTTATATAAAGTTTTTATTACATGATTCATGTATGTGTGTGTCTTAGATTCTGTAGTTCATGTGTGTTGAGTGTTTTTGAAATATTATATGTATATCACAGTTCCGATGCAATCACATTTCGTCGCTTAGGCGTGTAAAGTCACTTTCCTGCAATCCATGGTTGCGGACCCTGCGTGGAGTTTCCCGATCCCTGTATGATGACCTGGGTTTCGTGGAAGAATATAAATGGTTAGTAGGCTGTCAAAGGTATATTGCAGAACTGGGGCTGATCCAAAAGGGCATCCCGGTAATCCAACACATTTTATAAAACAAATAAAAACGAATTGATGAAAGAACTAACATTTTCAATGTCATACCTATTGCACATTACATCTCTAAAAGAAAGCTTTTAGAAACTGTACAATCCTGCCAAACATAACCTTACATCTTTCATGTCTTTCATGTGCTACCAACCAGATGCATACAGCTCTGTAGCCTAAATCTCTAATAGAAAACTTTTAGAAGCTGCACTGCGACCTTAAGCTAACATAACCTTATATTTCGAAAATAACGCTATCATTTCCAAAATAATAAAAACATGTCCGTCTTTCCTGTGCTACTAACCAAATGCATACATACATACACTTTTAGTTTGTGTGTTGTTGCAAGCTTTCGTATCTTTCGCAACCCTGCACCCCACAACTCTATAAGAACTCTAGAAACTGCAATGCAACCCTGGGACTCTTTGAAAAATTACAGCAACTTGCAAGTCATGCTACAAAAACACCTTGCAAGTCATGCTGTTGGGCAGCTATTTCGAAATGAGAAAATCACGCCCCCACTCCCCTGTTTCACCTGTTCCACTTACCTGATGCTCTCGCAACTCGCGTTTTTGGAGGAAGGGCATATCCTTGCGCGGCTGCTCCAGCGTGCGGCAGGGACCACTGGCACGCTTGGTTTATGTTGGACGGGCGTCTGGCCGTGGAAATATACCGGCGGCCACGGCTTGGTCGTATACTTTGGCCTGCTTTAGGTACTCCACAAAAATGAAGGGTGGTCCAGGCTCGGGCTGAGCCGACGGGCCGCCCATGGGCACGAATGGGCGCAAGACCCTGGCCATTTCAGCATGGTCATAGAAAATTTTAAGCGTAATTGGCGGCACCTCTTGGCGTGCAGAACCGGAACGGGAGGCAGCCATCTGCGAGAGCAGCTCCAGGAACTCAACTATTTCTGCCACTGCAGCGGGATCGACACGGTTTTCCATATTTTTTTCTTTTCACTTTGGGCAGACGAAGTGTTAAATTACGATGTCAAAATGACAGTGATGGCCGTCCTTTCAAGTCGATTGTCCTTAGAGCTGTGCGCCCGGCGATAGCGGGAGCAGGGCTATCGATAAGCTTAAGGTATCAAGACAGAGACAAATCTGTAAATCAAAAATGTATGAAAATCAATATTGACAATAAGAAATGGCATCTTGCTAGGAATATTTAAATATTTTTAAGCTTGTTTCTTTAATTTCACAAACTTTCCTTCTAAATTCATGTAAACGGCAAGTTATTTCAACATATATTTATTTTTTTATTTCGGTAGATTTTTTAATTAACTATGTAAGTATTTCACAATTAATAGGAAAACTTTGGCTTCAACTGAAAAATTTTTAATTTCCAAATCATCGGCTACTCTCTTTTACAATCATAACAAACAACCCCTTGTCATAAATAAATGCTTGGTTTTATATACAAAGAGCTCATTCTTTTTTCTTAAATTGGTAGGACTGGTATTGACATCCTTGCCCATATTTCATGTCAATATTATTATTATAAATATATTTCCGCTTGTGTTTTCGTTACGACCAAAAGTTTATTTTTCGATTCTTACAATGTCTGATTTAATTGAGCAGAGAAGTGCCATCAAATTTTGTTTGCAGAATGAAACTTCGGCAGCGGAATGTTGTGGACAAAATTTGAGGATGTTGCGTAAGGCCTTTAGTGATTTTACCATGACCCAGAAAAATGTTTATTAGTAGTACAAAGATTTTAAAGTGGGTGGGGAAGAGCACTTCAAAGTCGTTCAATAATCAAGGCCATGATGACAGTTTTTTTCGATTTCGTGGTGTGGTGCACTATAAATTCCTTACACCTCGCCAAACTGTTAATAATGAATATTATTTGAGAGTTATGCGTCGTTTGCGTGAAGCAATTCTGGTCTAAAAAGACCAGAATTATGGGTCCACAACTCTTGGTTTTTGCATCACGATAATGACCCGTCTCACAATGCACTCGTCCTTCGGGACCATTTCGGCAAGAATTCGACGCATACCGTTCTGCAACCACCGTATTCTCCTGATTTGGCTCAGTGGGACTTCTGGATATTCCCAAAACTCAAGAGACGTGCTGATTGTTTGGATGTTAACAAACAAAACATTTTTTGAAATATTTAGAAAAGAAATGGTTGACAAGGAAGAGAGGTACATGACACCTCGTTCTCGAGAAATCACGACTACAGCCTTTCTACTTGTTCTATTGTTAAATTGGGGAAGAGAACTGGAGATGTCCTGCCTGGTATTCTTGTTGTACGTGGACATTCATTAGACCGTTGGCCTCCATTATGGAGTGTAGGGTGCGTAGCGAGATTGGTCGGTCCTCCACTCTGCAGTTTCGGTCTAACGCTCCTCGTTTTGTCAGTTCGTCTGCCATTTCGTTATCCTCAAATCCTTCGTGGCTGGGAATCAAATAAATCTACACCTTTCTCCATGTGCTAAGAAGATCTGGTGGTTATCTGCTTGCCAGGACCGTTTTGGATCTTATGACTTTCGACTGTAATTCCTTGATAGTTGCTTGGCTATCGACAAACACGTTAACGTTAGTTTTTGTTCCCGCCTTCTGGGCCTTCTATGTAGCTTTCCTTATAGTGAAAATTTTCCGGAAATTGCATGTTGGTTCGCCACCATCGGCGTGCATGTTGCTTTCTGACAACAGCTTTTCTACTGTTTTTTTGGTGAATGAGTGGTCTGTAGTCCTTTGGGAAAACATGAGAGCAGTTGCCTGTTTTAGGCAGAGGTAACACTCTTGCCGTTTTTTAAGTCACTGGCACGTGAATGTATCTCAAGCACCCTATGAATATATTTCTAACCATGACGAGATCTTTGTTTTCGCCTTCTGCAACATTGCTGAGAAGATCTCGTCGGGGCCTGGCGACTTGAAGCCGTTGAACGAACCGAATTCCCATATTATATTATCAAGGGTGATTAAATTTTGCAGCACCATCAGCTGTGAATTAGGCGGCGTGATCTGCATGGATTTGCCTGCCTCAATGCAACCTGAGAAGTGTGCCTTTAGAAGTATTTTGACAGCGTCTTCGCTGTCCTCCGTCCATCGGCCCGCATCGTCATTAATTTGCATTGAATCATCCGTTTCCTGGCTAGTAGAATAATTAACTTATGCTTGTTTGGCAGGCTTGAAGATCTCCTGTACATCTCTTTTTGTACTATGTAAGCTTTGGGTCCACCATGATTCTGGAACGCGTAGTTAACATGATTTCTGGAACGCTTGCACCAGAGTCATGTTGAGCTTTTCTAGAGACCGGTCAATGTGTTCGGGGCACTTTATTTGAAGTGGTTCTTGTAGCTTTCATTTCTTCGTGGTGGTTTACTGTCACTCAAAATGCAATATACAGGTGGTCCGACCTCGGTATCTCCTCTTCGTCGGGGTATATCGGTGTTGTGAGCCATTTAGCAGGAGTATTGGCCCTTCTTATCTACTCTGCAAAGCCATAATCAGTGCTGCCAGTCGTCAGTGCTGTTATTAAACAAGAGGTAAGCGCTCTGGTCGTTCTGGTTTTACTCACTGCCGTCATGTAGTCTGCAAGAAGTTAGAAGACCTTAGTCCTGAGACCTTGTTACATGACGCGATCCAAGGTTCTAGGACTAAGGCCACGTCCACGGGCCATCCTTTCAAATGTTAGCATGAGCTCTGCCGACACGAACTTACTTTTATGTAAGTTCGAAGGATTCTCAGCTTCATGTGAGTGTCGCCCTTCCGGGATGGGGCCGCGTCTACAGTCACGTCCGCTTCCTCCTACATATCTTTCGATTCCATGCTGAAGTGATTCCCAGATCCCCTTCTACTTTTCCAGCCTTCAGGGTGTTTTTATACCTGGCTTTTAAAAAGAACCAGGATATATTGCATTCGTACGAATGTATGTAACAGGAAGAGGGAACCTTTTCCGACCCCATAAAGTATATATATTCTTGATCAGCATCAACAGCCGATTCGATATAGCGATATTTATAAGTGATGTTACCAATCACGTTTTTTTTTTTTAAATTGTATATATTTCGTTAAAATCTATGAAGAGGTGCAGTTATTCGAAACCTTTTCAGTCGCCTAAGCTAGTAAATGTTTTTTTTTTAATTTGTGGCTTGTGGATTTTTATTTTATTCCAGCCTTTTTAAAAATTTCCTAGAATTTTTATTATTTTTTTTAATTACGAGTATTTCTCAAATGGTTTCTTAACTGGATAATAAAGCTTCTTTATTTTATAATCATCGTAGGATACGTAACACAATCAATTTGTGTAAATATATAATTTAAAATCTGGAACTGGCAAATCTTTAAAATAAAAAATTATTATTGGGTATTATTTCGTGATATATCTTGGGCAAACTACATTGTTCCCACTAAAATAATTAGGCTCGTGTCCAGGTAAGAAAATTGAAAGGCTGCATTTGTGCCGGATCATGTACAAAAATTTGTAGTTGCCAATTTGTTAAAGTTAGTCCCAACAGAGCTCGGGGCTTTTCCTGTCATATCATTTCTTTGGAGAAGGCAGAACAGTCGTCACAATTTCTCAGTTCACTTCGAGTTGTTGAAACAGCTAGCACGCGCTCTCGAATCCTAAAAAAAAACTAAAAAATTTTAAATTTCTTTATTTTTGTTGGTTGTAAGAAAAAGCCGATTACAAGTAACGAAAATGTCGGAACTCAATTGGGACGACGCCATTGAAATGAACGGTCGCCGTCGCGAAGGTGGAAGCCGCAACTTCATGAGAAGCCGTGATGGTCAGAACAGAGCCCCCGCCTATGGAGGACTCTTCCACGATAACATTTCAATTGATTCCGTGTTGGTTGGTCGTTTCATTGGCAAATCTGGATCGAATGTCACCCGAATTCAGAACGACTACAATGTGCGCGTCTCTGTAGACACGCGTAACTACGTGGTGAATATTACAGGCAGCAAGCAGCGTGATGTTAGTGATGCCATTAAATTTGTGCACAAGCAAATCAACGTCGACTTTGGGGAAGAAGGATATGACAACAGGGCCAAAGGTCTCTCAGGTGAAAAAATAACACAGGCAGGCCTCATCGATTGGGACGCCATCAACAGGGCGTCAAAGGAAGCCAGGAATGCCCGCTTGGCCAGCTTGCCCCCGCTGACCAAGAACTTTTACCAGGAGCACCCCGAAGTGTCCCAAATGTGCCAAGCGGAGGTGGAACGCTTCCGCATCGAAAACAACAACATATCTGTGGCTCATGTATTTGATCCCAAAAACGGCGAATCGGTTCCGCCAATCCCCAAGCCAATTTTCAAGTTTGAGCATTGCTTTGCTAAGTACCCTGACCTATTGCATCAATTACGCAAACAAAATTTTAAAAAGCCGTCGCCTATCCAGGCCCAGGCGTGGCCCGTACTACTTCAAGGCCATGACTTGATTGGGATTGCCCAAACGGGCACAGGAAAGACTCTTGCCTTTCTGTTGCCAGGACTTATACACACCGAGTACCAGAGCGTACCACGCGGCCAGAGGGGTGGCCCAAACGTTTTGATCTTGGCGCCCACTCGGGAGCTGGCATTGCAGATCGAAATGGAGGTAGAGAAGTACCCATTCCGCAAGATGAAGGCGGTGTGCATCTATGGCGGCGGAAATAGACGCGACCAAATATCTGACGTGGAGCGTGGAGTAAATATAATTATGTGTACACCGGGACGACTAAATGACCTTGTGCAAGCCAAGGTGATCGATTTGCGCAGCATCACCTACCTGGTGCTGGACGAGGCGGATCGCATGCTGGACATGGGCTTTGAGCCTCAGATACGTAAGATTTTGCTTGACATACGTCCAGACAGACAAACAATTATGACATCTGCTACCTGGCCGCCGGGAGTGCGCCGTTTGGCGCAGAGCTATATGAACAACCCCATCCAGGTGTGTGTCGGATCCCTCGATCTGGCGGCCACTCATTCGGTCAATCAGATCATCACTATGTTTGACTGCGAAGAAGATAAATATGATGAGATCAAGAAGTTCGTCCTAGGCATGAGCAAGACAGACAAGATCATTATTTTTTGCGGCAGGAAGGCGCGTGCCAATGATCTATCTAGCGATTTGACTCTAGAGGGTTTCTTCACTCAATGCATTCACAGCAATCGCGACCAGAGCGATCGCGAGCAGGCTATAGCCGACATCAAGTCGGGCAAGGTGCGCATCCTGGTTGCCACCGATGTGGCTTCGCGTGGCCTCGATATCGAGGATATAACCCATGTCATTAACTACGATTTCCCTCACAACATCGAAGAATACGTGCACCGTGTGGGCCGCACAGGACGTGCCGGTCGCAAGGGCACCTCAATTAGCTTCTTCACGCGCGACGACTGGGGCATGGCCAAGGATCTGATTAACATCCTTCAGGAGGCAGAGCAGAACGTTCCCGATGAGCTGTATAACATGGCCAAGCGCTTCAAGGCCATGAAGGAACGCCGCGCAGCCAAAGCCTCGAAGAACGGAGACGGAGGTCGCCAGGGGGAACTAGACTTTACCCGCTTCATGTAATAAAATCTGAGCTCGTCTTTGTTTTGCTCACAACAAAGGCCTAATAAAGCTCCACTTAACCATCTACTTTCCCATTCGCTTAAGTTTTTGTATTTATAGCAATCAATCAAACATTAAACAAAAACCAATATGCTCGCACTTTGACCGAGTTGTTTAACCCCCCCTCGGTCACATCGGTTTTTAGGCAAACTAGCGTTTCCGACCTTATATAGTATATATATTTTTAATCAACATCAGGAGCCGAGTCGTTCTAGCCATGTCCGTCCGTATGCCCGTCCATCTGCCCGTATAAACGCTTAGATTTGGGGAAACTATAATAGATAGAGAAAAACTACACATAGATGTTTGTGATACCAGTTCGGTACAAGTATGTTCTAAAAATCCGCTACCTCCTCCCGCACCCACGAAATTCTGTGGCGTCCACTAATTGAACTCTGGAGGTACAACATTTGAATAGTACACTGGTAAAGCCAATATCTACTCGTATCTGCGTCGTGATAATCATCCGGTTGTGTCTACTTCCGTCCGTGTCAAAGACCAGGTGAATCTGAGAACCGGGTATTTACAGTCGAGAATCTCGACTACAATCGTTTCTACTAGTTGTTTATGTCATCCGGGTGGCACTTTTTGAGGCGCAAGAAAATATCACCTACGCCCCACTCCATCCGAATCATCTGGGGTGAAGGATATCTTCCGCGTTCTTGAACTGGCTATGAATTTGGCTCTTCCATTCGACTTCAGAGCTCGTCGAGCAGCTTGGACTCGACTGTCCTCCACTGATCCGGCTTTATGCGGCCGTTGGAATTGTTTATGTCGACCACGAGGTGTCTCCACGAGATCTTCGTTTGTGATGGCGGAGGGGAGGGTGCTTTGAAACGGGGGTGTTTGCTCGTTGGTGCCTCTGCCATAGCCTCATCTTGGGAGCATTGCCGGTTTGCAACCTCCACCTTGTTCATACATGCCCACTGCCCGTGGCTTTCATCTTGGGGTTCTGGGCAACGTCCCTCAGGGACTAGGAGGCCCTCGCGATTGGACCTTTTCGTTTCCGGATTAGATTCAAGGTCCGAGTCTCCATCTACTGCGGAATCTCTCCATAACCGGCTATTCTCACAAAAAGTATCCAAAAAAGATACATATTTAAAACTAAGCGAATATGCCGCATAAATTAAATGTGGTATCAGGTGACATTATTCTAATTGTTTTTCCCATCCCTCGTTTCAACTATCTCGTATGTTGTAGATTCAAATCCAAACTGATCCCGATTGCGCTTTGATGCATCCGATTTCTGTCAGCGCAGCGGGACTGACACTGACACTGACACTGAGCAGGGCTCCCATCCCAGGCGATCTCGCGGCAATTGTGCGACATATTTTGATATTTTCACCTGGTAATAGGGACCTGCCGCAATTGCACCCCGGCTAGCCGCTCCCTTTTCCCTTGGTTCATTTTAGTCACTTGTTTTGTTTTGCTATATTTTTATTTTATCTTTATTTTTTGGTTTTCCCTGCTTGTTGGCGTTAGTTTAAAATGGGCACATGGCGCCCGCCTCAAGTGGCTCACAAGCTAATGACATCCATTCTTACAGGCTAGGTGCTTATGATCAGTCGATTGAAAATAAATTTAAGTATGTTATACAATGTTTTAATTACATGGTTCATGTATGCGTGTGTCTTAGTCTCTGTAGGTCTTGTGTTATGACTGTTTTTGAAATATATCACATTTTCGATGCAATCACATTTCGTCGCTTAGGCGTGTATAAGTGTAGTGTATGTTATGTTCTCCGATAAATTAAATCCTAAATTGAGTGTTTTCGTTAAGCTCAGACGGGGGTGATGCTTTGTGTTTGCTTGCAAGATTGTTCAGGTACGATTGGCCCTCTTCTGCCGAAACGCTCGAGTATTTGTATGCTAGTTCTTCGGTAGCGGGTGCGAGATCGTTTTGTGTTAATTATTTTTTGCTCAGAGTCTGGGAGTTGATGTCCTTGAGGACCGCCGCCCTAACGAGTTTAGGGCCCACCCAGCTGCTCGGATGGCCCATGCAGCGCCGCCCGACCAGCTGCGCCATCTCGATGGCTATGACCTTGCGCAGGTCCACTAGTGCCGCCCCAATGTCGGATGGCATGCGCAGGGTCACCCAGTTGTCGATGCTATATAGTACAGCCCCTTCTTGATCCTGCTTCGTCACCACCTTCTTGCCGGCTCCGAGGGCCAGCAGCAGCTCGCTGACAATGGTGTTATATTCTACGGCAGAGGTCCCGTCCAGTAGGCGCGTCTTCTCCACATATAGCACCCAGTAGCTGGTTGTGGCCTCCTTCTTCAGGTGCTGCAGGCAGGAGAAGCGAGCAATCTGCATGTAAGAGTCTCCCTCGGCGATCAGGCAGCGGCGGCCCTTGCCGGACTTGAAGGCCACCTTCGTGTACAGGCCAGTGGTCAGGGCCAGGCGCACCATGTTCAAATCCGAGTCGGCCTCTGAAGCAATATTGAAGCTGTTGCCAGTGTTGCGGAAGATGCGCTTCACCGTGTCGCGCAGCGAGTTCACCGCCGCCACGAACATTTCCATATTGGCGCGGCACAGGTGGTGTTCCTCGCAGAAGCGGGCCACCTGCGAGCTGGGGCACGCATTGTAGTCGTTATAGAGATTCAATGCGAGCATCGAGTCGCTGTTGGTGTCGCCCACAAAGGCGAGCCGGACGCTGCGGCCCTGGTTGTGGCGCTCGTGGGACATTATGAATGGCTCGCGCACCGAGTGGTACGCCGCGATGATGGTCATGCTGCCCAGGCAGCGGTAGTATATGGAATGAATCACACATCTGCTCATCTGCACGCCCACAGGGAACTCGGCTACGAGGCGGCCCAGCGGCGTGATAGCCTCGGTGTCATCGTCCAGAATGCAGAGCAACTTCAAGCGACTGCAGGCTAGCGACACGGCGTTCTGCTGCGGTGGCTCTAGGGCCTCCGACAAGAAGCTGGCGATGGGCTGGTCGGGGGCGGCCAACTTGGCCAGCAGGCAGATCTCCTCCAGGGTGCGGCGCTTCATCTCTGGGATGGGATAGGGGTCAAAGGACTCGAAGCGTGCCTTCGAGTATATGCGATAGCAGATACCGCTCCTGACGCGACCGGCGCGCCCGGCCCGCTGCATGGCGTCCGCCTGCGAAATCCAAACCCTGGCCAACTGCGTGGAGTCCGAGACCGGGTCGTAGGTGTTCATTTTGGCGCGGCCCAGGTCGATGACGAACAGCAGGTCCGGCACGGTGATGGAGGTCTGACCGATATTGGTACTGAGTATAATCTTGAGCCTTATGTTTGGGAACATTTCGAACGCCCTCCGGCGTTCACTGTTGTCCACTTTGCTGTGAAGCAGCAGCACCTTGATCTGGTTGCGAGGCAGCAAGGCCTCCACGCGCTCCCTCATTAGACTCATCTCACTGAACCCTGTCAGATAAACCATAACCGCCCCTGTCTGTCCGGTACGCAGCAGCATTTCCAGCAAAGAGACCACCAGATCGTTGTCCGTTATGCTGTTCGTCCTAGACAGGGTCACGGTGTACGCCTGCAGCAGGTCTTCCGGGCTTGGGGAGTCCGACGACTTCGCGTCCAGGTATTCCGCCATGCTCTGCGTCATGTATCCAGTATTTTCCAGTATGTCTTCCAAATGGAAGATTTTCACCGGGAAGGTGCGGCCTTCTATATCCATTATTTTCGCGTTGTCGAAGTACGCGGAGAGCGCGTTCAGGTCCATGGTGGCGGACATGAGCACCACACGCAGCTTGGGGTTCCTCTTCAGCTCCTTCTTGGTGGCCAGCAGCAGGAAGTCCGTATCCAGGTCCCGCTCGTGCACCTCGTCGATGATCAGGTGCGTGGTGTTGGCGAACAGACCCACACCATTGACCGCCAGGACCCTCATAATGCATCCGCTGGTGGTCAGCGTAAGGACGGTCTGAAGGCTGCACTGACCTGTTTGGGATGCACAGATTAGAGACGACTGCTGTGGCAACTACGGCCGGATAACTCACTCTCCATGCGAATTTGATAGCCCACGGTGTTGCCAAGTACTTCCCCGCGCTCCTGGGCGATTCTTTCTGCCAAGGTGACGGCGGCAATGCGACGCGGCTGTGTGATTACAATTCTCACTTTCCTGGAATCCATGGCGGCTTCCTCTAGCAGATATTGCGGCACCTGCGTGGACTTTCCCGATCCCGTGGATCCCTGTATGATGAGCACCTGGTTTTCGTGGAGGGAATTGAATGGTTAATAGGCTGTCAAAAATATTTTGCAGACTTGGGGCCGAACCAAAGGGAATCCCGGCAATCCAACACATAATTTAAAACGAATAATACTGCATATGCTAAAATTTTATGTGAGTATTAGAGCTCTGCTTTATCCTGAAATATTTTAAAATTTTTCATTAAATTGGCTGATACTATAGAATATTTGAAAAGTATTTTAAAAATCAGCAATCAAACTAACACACGTCTGAAAAAATCATAAAATCCCTTGGGTGATTATTAACATGGTTGAATCCGCATGCATACTTGCCTAATCTGACTTAAAGCCTCTAAAATTCTGATAAATGTCTATTGAAATCTTACTGCCAGTTATTTACTAACTCTCCTCTGACATAACCTGATGCTAATTCATATCAACTTTCTTAACTCTTTACATCTCTAAAGAGTTAACCTCTAGAAATTGATAAAAGAACTAAGCACGCATCCCTGAGATAACATTACATTACATCTCTCGAAGAAAACTTATAGAAACTGTACATAACCTAACATAACCTGCACGTGTACAAACAGGCAAAACATAACCTAACGTTTAGCAAGTCGTACTCAGACAATTTTCCTAAAAAAATAAAAACAATTCCTGTCCTACTCTTCAGCTCTGTAACCAAAATCTCTAAAAGAAAAGCTCTGAAAAATTATTGAAGAACTAAATATGTATGTCAGGCAGCCATTTAGAAATTAAAAAAAAGGACCTCTCGCCCCCTATTTCACTTACCTGATGCTTTCGCAACTCGTTGAGTATCTGTCTGCGTTTTTGGAAGATAGGCAAATCCCTGCGCGTCTGCGCCAACGGATTTCCGTTCCCATTTGGTGGGGGAGGAACCATTGGCACACCCACCAGGTTCATGTTGGAGGCCCGTTTGTGCAACTCGAACGGGACGACCCCGTCTCCGTTTGTGCTGCCATTTTTATTGGCATGGGAATGTATTACCGCCTTCAACGACGCTTGGGCACCCATCAATACAGTCTGCAAAGCGCCAGACACGGTCAGCGTGGATGCGTTCTGGGAGTCTCGCTCCTTCCAGGTGACGGTCATGATGCGATTGCAGCGGGGTCCGGTGCTCGACGTCTTCAGGCCCAGGCTCGTGGATATGGTGTGTAAGTAGCGCCGTTGGTTGGATGAGAGGTCCGTCAACTGGGTCTCTTCTCGTCCGCTCAGCATAAACTTTTTCAAAAGGTCCCGCAAAGTGGCCTTCTCCTCGACGGCCAGGTCGAGGGCCGGCGACTGGGCCCGCGCAGGGCACGCTGGCGGTGGAGTTTTGCGTTTCTTGTTCTTGTTTTTTCGGTTCCTTCCCGAACCGGCAACGGGAGCAGTTGCATTCCCGCCTTGCTTGGAAGGTGATGACGGAGCCGTCGGGGGCATTGCGCCGGCGGCCACGGCTTGGTCGTAGGCCCGCTCGAGCTTTCGGAAATCAACATAAATGGAAGGTCCCTGCTGGGTCTTTGCCGACTTGCCCTTACGCGACGCCTTCCCTGGCATACCTGCAGGGTCAGGGAAAAAATCAAGCATAAATGACGGCTCCTTTTGGGGTGCAGAAGCGGAACTGGAACCGGAACCGGAACCGGAGGCAGCTCCGTCTGCTGCCTTGCTCGAGAACATCTGCGAGACGTCGGAAGAACCGCTATCCGGAAACGTTCTCTCGGCTGCAAGCGGTCGAGCCGCCGAAGACGAAAACGAAGACGAAAACGAAAACGAAGACGAAGACGAAAACGAAGACGTACCTGGTTGTTTAGCGGAAACGGCTGCGCCTGCGCCCTTATCCGCATCCTTGCGCCTAGGAGGGTCAGTACCATACGATGACATGTCCATTTTTATTTGTCACTAAATCACAAAACTCAAAAAATTGTCAATTTAATAACCAAAAAAAAAATTTTTTTTTTTCGTCTTTGGCTTGAGCACACGAGGTGAACACTGCAACGGTTCAAAGGAAAGTGACCGGACTGGGGAAATCGGTAATATTGCAGATTTTCTGTTAAAAATGTCAAAGGGACGGAGGAGACCTTGCTTGTGATATCTTTTAAGCCGATTTTTCTTTGAGATGTGCGGCTGGCGATAGCTGCAGCGGGCCTATCGATTAGATTAACCGCTTCAACCCAAGTCAAAGCGGTAAACCAAAATTGTATGAAAATACATGTTATCAATAGGAATGGCATTTTGCTGAAAATATTTAAATATAATTATAGACTTGTTTCTTTTATTTTACAAACTTTCCCTCTAAATTCAGGTAAACGGCAATCAATATCTTAGTCATACAAATATAAAATTATCGCATTATTTCAACATATATTTAAATATCTTTTATTTCGCAAGATTTCTTAATTAACTATGTAGGTATTGCACAATTAGAAGGACAACTTGGAGTTCCATTTCCAATTCACAGGCTGCTTTCTTTCCTTTGTCATAAATAAATGCTTGGTTTTAAATGCAAGTAAAAACGGTTATAGTCGAGTGTCGACTATAAATACCCTGTTCTAGTTTTCCACCTGATTTTTACAACATGGATAAATATTGCGGATGAAATATTAATTTTTCAGTACTATACATAGTAGTGAAATTGTGGGCGCAACAAATTTTCGTAATTTGTAAATAATTTCTTTATATAGAGAAACTACATATATAAAGCAGCACAATTGTGATATCACACAATTCTGAATATATGTATAATTACGTTTTCTCCATCATTATAGTCTCAAATATCTAGGCGATCGTACGGAGACGGAAATGGTTAGATCGACTCGGCTGTTGATGTTTACCAAGAATATACATACTATATACTTTATGGGGTCGGAAGACCTACCCTTGTTTTTTTTAAGAAGCGGGTATAAAATGGGTACTTTGTAAATTTTACCCCTACGCCACGCTCATTTAAGATGCAACATTTGTTATAGGAACAAATGTAACATAAACATTCGGTTAATAAAACCTTAAACTCCGCCATCCCTCATTTTTGAACATTAAAAGTCAATCAAGATTTCGGGTTTATATACAAAAAAAAAAGAGTACTAGTTTATTTCGCTTTGGAGGGCTTGCTCTGGGCCAACTCCTCCTCGCTCGAATCCTCCTCCTCCTCATCGTCCTGCTCCTCCCCGTCGCTGTAGTCATCCGAGTCATCATCGAAGTCGAAATCCTCGTCCTCGTCATCCTCCCCGGCGAGGTTGAGTTGCTTGATCTTGTCGAGCAGCTCGTCCCGCGTGTGGGCCACCCGCTTGGTCCGCTCCTGGGCCTGCTCGGCGGCCTCCGCGTCGTCGGGCTCCTGGTCCGCGGGCGCCTGCTTCTTGCCCTTCTGCATGTAGCGCAGGAAGGCGCGCCGCTTGCGCTCCGAGAAGGACTTGATCAGGCGGTCCATCTCCACCTGCAGCTGCTGCTCCTCGCGCGGCGTCGGCTCCGGCGCCTCGATGGCCACCTCCTCGCCGGACTTGAGGCACTTGGCGCAGGCGCCCGCCTTGATCGCACAGTCCCGGCAGACGACGTGGTAGGCCTTCTTCACGGTGCGCTGCTTGCAGTGGGCGCAGGTCTTGGCCTGCGTGAGGGGCTTGTACTTCTTGTACTTGATCTTCCACTCGATCTGCTCCTTGCACCGCTGGCACACCGTGGACACGTGCATGCTGTTCAGGCGCAGCTGCTGGGGCGTCTTGTCGTGCAGATCGTTCTTGAAGACATGCCTGTTCTTGTGCTTCTGGGCACGTGTGCGCGCAACGTTGCCCCTTTGGCTGCTCATCCTCCGCACCTTGTGACGCTGCCTGCAAAGTGTTCCCGGTTATCTGCTGTCTCACAAAACACTGTTTCGCACTGTTTCGACTTACCTGTGATAAATTTGCGAAAATTTCGAACAAAAACGAAACCAAAATAACAATAACACATGTGCAGTGTGACCGTAAACGGGGTCCAATTAGAGATGAAAGTCTTGCTAAAACCGTTTGGGAACCACAATCAGTTGGTGGTATCGATAGTATACGATGGTTTAACCGGTTATCTGGATGAAATATTTTGCAAATTCAAAGAGTAACCTATTCGACCACTTTAAGCATAGCAAATATATTTATATACAGTAAGAACATACGATTATTTATTGACATTTACGTCTGTTAGTTTAGCGGTTAACAGTGGATGTGTGGGAAAGCCGATTACTAGTTATCGTTATCAACTCTCAAGGACAATTTCACACTACACGGCTACAATGGTTAGCCAAACACACTCATTCAACAAGAGAAGCCTTAAATTAAAATGAAAAACATGCATTTCACCTTCTCAGGTTGCGGGCAAGATTGGTAGGCCTATTTGTTTGGTTAACATTAGGGATGTGCGAACGTCGATTGACGCAGTCGCAGCTTATCGAAAACCAAGTAAAATTCAAATTTACCATCTCTCTTTCTAGACACCCATGCCGCCATGCGCGATCTTAAGCAGCGCCTTTTCGACCTGCTCCGCTCTGGCGGCAACAACAACAACCATCACAACAACAACAGCGGCAACAACAACCATGGCGTCCCCCACACGCAACACTCTCAAATTCCCGCCCAAAAGCCGAAGAAGCTGCACGAATACACCGCCGCCGATTGCAATGCCGCCTTTTTGCGCAAATACCACGACCTGAGCATCAGTCGTGACGTGCGGGACAAGGAGCGTGAGCGGGAGCGGGAGAGGGCGGCACCCGCCCACTCGCACAGCCACGGTCACGGCCCCGCCCCCAATGTGATCTACTTCAACGAGAACCTCTCGATGGCCAGCAAGTACAACGTGCAACCCTTTCCCCCGCTCACCCGCTACCCCTCCTGCCCCCTCAGCAGCTTTGGCGCACCCGGAGCCGTCACGATCGAGGGGGGCAGTGCGGGGAGCAGCCTGGGAGAGGAGGAGGAGGAGCTGGATGCGGAGGCGGAGGCGGAGGACACCGAGAGCGAGGCCTACAACTTTTGCTCCGACGAGGATGACGCGCAGACGCTGAAGCTGCGCCACCATCGCCATGGAATGGACCTGGAGCTGTCCAGCAACCACAACCTCGCCGGGATGGGGATTGGGATCGGGGACGAGGACGAGGACCAGGCGGAGTCGCAGCTGGACTCGTTCTGCACGCTCTGCACCTCCACGTTCAGCTACAACAAGTGCTGCCGCTTCTGCGACAACTCGCTCTGCGGCTCCAAGTGCAACTCGGAGCGCGGCTCCCACGCCAGCCGCCTCAGCCGGATCAGCCAGATGAGCCGGGTCCTGGGCCAGGAATCCAGCCCGAATCCGGGCGCGGAGTTTGAGCAGCCGCATCCCCGCTTCGGGGGCAGCATGCGCATGCTGGCAGCTCACCATCCCGCCCCCGCGGCCCTCAGGTGAGTGATGGGTCTAAGTGGAAGCCAGGGAGGCAATAAGAGGCGTTTGAGGGTCATCATAAGCATAGTAATAAGGTGCGAGGTGATTGGCTGTCTTGGCAGGCCAATAGGAATCCAATCCTCCAACTAGAAAATATACAGAAAGTCTCTTTAGTTACAACTAACAAATCAAGGAAATAGGATGTCGATTGGCTCTTTCGGCAAGGATGGGCAGGCAAATACATCTGCAAACCTTTAGCCAAGGATTAGCCGGAGAGATATCATTATAACTAGAAAAGTTACAGCAGGGATAACTCGATGGTTAGGGTTCCATCGTTTACTTTCGGAATTATAATACAGCAGTGATCAGATTAAATGGAAACTAGCGAGAGTCATCAACAAATCAAGAGAATACGATGCTGATTGGGTCTTTTGGAAGGGATGGGCAGGAAAATACAACTGCAATCGTCTAGCCTAGGCTAATTGGAAAATAGAGAAGGTTTCTATGGTTAAAAGTTCAAAATTGAAGTACAAGGATAAGAGGTTTGTCGAATGATTTGCAGAGCCCGCTTCTGAGTTTTTGTAAACAATCAAATAGCAAGCTGATCGCATGTTTTGGCAAGCAAATACTACTGCAAACCTTGAGCCAAGAGTTAACCGAAGAGATATCTCGATGGTTCTATAGTTTAAACTTCACAATGAAAATACTAGTTAAAGGGTTATGACAAGAAATTAGCAGAGCCCCCTTATGACTTTTAATTAGCAATAAACATATTGCAAACATATTGCATATTTAAGAATGAGATTGCCAAGAAAATAGAACTGCGAAACCTATAGCAGGGATGGATCGACAGTTTTATAGTTGAAACTTCACAATTTAAATACAGGTTGAGAGATTCTCTCAATATATATGGGGAGCCCCCTTTAAAGTTTTTAATGACTATAAAATATCAAACTGATAGTCTGTTTGTGCAGGGATTGGCTGGCGAATAAAACTGCAAACCTTTAGCCAGGCCTGGTCGAAGATACTTAATTTCCTCTAGAAAATCTATAGCAGGGATAGCTCGATGGTTCTATAGTTAAAACATCACAATTGAAATTCAAGGTTAGGGTTTGCCTTTTGAATATACATTTAAAAAGGAACTTTCTGAGTTAAATAGCAAGCTGATCGCCTTTTTGGGCAGTAGACAGAACTGAAAACCTTTAGCCAAGGGTTAGTGGGAGAGACTTCATTCTAACCAGAAAATAAACAAAAGGTATAGCTCAAACGTACTATAGGTTTTGTCAAGGTATTTCGGGACCCACATTATGAGTTTTTAATAACAAAAATAAAGGGAACTGCTTGGTTTGGCAGGGTTTAGGAAGGAAAACTTTAGCCACGGCTTAAACGAATAGATCGGCATTTTATAAACGTTTGAATCAGCATTAGCATTCGATAAATGTATTGTTAAAACGGCATAGTTAGAATACAATTTGAGAAGTCGTGTCAGTATATTTGGGAAGCCCCCTCATGATGAAAACAGAATAATAAGCCAGGTACAAAACAATAGAAGCGCGATAGGTGCGCCAATCTAAGCCTTAATTTATTTCTTAATCAATTGATAGTTTTAGGAATGTTTCAATAATGATGCTCTTCGATAATCATATGGTCAAAACTTCACACAATTGAGAGGGTTGTTTCAAAATTATTAGGGACCTTCCCAACATATAAAACCTCCACAAATTACATTCAAAATTTTATCTTTATTTCTGTTGGGTATTCGGATGTTATAAGTTTATATACGTGAACTAAAAATACCAAGTTATATATTTTGATCGATTTTTACACGAACATGAATTCAGTGTGGGGCCTTTGGGTTGCAGGAAAGTTCCAATTGGCAGGGCAATGTTGCAACAGACAAAGCATTGCATGAAAAATCTTCTAGCTGTGCCTGCTGTGCACATCTAGTTCAAATTGATAACGATTCGATATCGTTTTTCATATACCTCTTTTGTAATAATAGTAGGCATGCACAAACCTGGCTGCACTTCTGTGGCAAACTCAAGTTTCCCAGAGGCAGCCGTGCATGTGGGTCTCCATTTCAAATGAACCCATCGAAAGCGTTGCAAAGGCAATCAACAAATGACTCAATTTCTCAATCACAGTATCAATTAACAATTAAAGATTATTATGCAGCTCGTCGCCGGGGGGTTCAGCAGTGTAAACACATCATAAAATACTCAAATCAGCGATTAAAAATCGATCGGATGCACTCGCGTGAACTTTCAACTTTGGTTACATTTAATGGCAGCGTTAATTGCCCGCGGACCTTTTGATTGATTGCATTTAAGTGGGAAATTTTGCCATCGCGCACGAGAAACGGGGTGCTGGAAAATTATGCAGAAAACCTTAAAGTGGCCGCGAACAACCGTTAGCGAGCTTCGGCCGGCCAAGCTTGACCATAAAAAAGCATAAATTCTATTGAATTAAATTATAGCCAAGTTGGGCCGAGCAGCCAAGAAGCCGCTGCAAACGCAGATGGATTCCAGCATAAATGCTGGGCCAACAAAGAGGCGAGCCAGAAAAAGTCTAGCAATGTGCAAAAAGCGCATCGAAAATCAACTAAACGCAGGCACAGCGCACACGAGCCCGTGTTTACATCCAATAGCAGGTGCGATGGGAAAATGTTGGGACAAGTCGCTGCCTCAAATACTCTAGAGAGCTTACCAAGCGTCCACTGCTAATATACTTGCTCGGTAGCACAAATGAGAGACACGGACTTCGTTGAAGTTCGGGTGAAAACCCGAATGACTGGGCCTGAGGGAGCCTTACATGGGCATCCTTGCTCTAAGGCAGCGGTGGGCACTCCATAGCTCATTTGGCTCCCAGTGTCGAACAAAAGGAAATCGACATCTTAAGTGTTTGGCTCCCAAGTTGAAAATCTGGGACCACCGCTGTTCTACAGCTTCGTCTTTTATGAGGGATTAAAAATGATTTCTCTCAAAGAAATTGCTTTAACTACATCGAATTTTAGTAGATTTAGTAGAGAAGGCTTTTGATAGTTGGAAGATAGCTACTTCTATTAGCTTCTTAAAGAGTAAAGCAGATTATTTGGACCATTTAATTAAGTTTCTCAAAGGAAACCTGAAGAATTTGAGGAATTCTAGAATGTTAGTTAACCATTCAGAGTTACCCACCGCGAAGAGTATCGACTCGGAGGAGAGCTTTCTTCTCGCACTTCTTTGGGGTCCGCTGCTTTTTGCTTTCGGCTTTTACATTTCTTCGGCGACCGCTGGTCGAGTCAGTCTCCAGTCTCCCAGTCTTCAGGCCCCCTGTCTGCGGTCTCGGTCTTGGTCTCGGTCTCTCGGCCGAGCTCTCATCGCCACCATCGCATCGCATCGCATCGCATCGCATCTCTTTCTCCAACAAGCGAATTCCCGGCCGCTTAAATCGCCGCGTCTGCAATCCGGGCTCAGACCGAAGCTCAAACAAGCCGCGACCATTGTTCGCTCAGCACGTGCCGCGCTCCCCGAGCCGAAAAAAATAATAAATATAACTAAAAGAAAAGCCGACGTTGCCCGCAAGCAAAACAAAGGATTGTTCAGAAAAACAAACATCCATATCTTTGGGAAACCCATAAGAATATGCCATAGAGCCAGTGTTTTTTTTTGTATCTCAACTAAAACAGTTTGGTGATGAGAACATGGAAACCGATCTGATCATGAACCGATCGTCAATGGGCCTGTGAGTGTTTGTGCGTGCAACATCGATCGGCCAGCCCATCCATCAGTCCATCAATATTGCGGCTGCAACAGATCATTGCAGATCTCTTGAGGAAATGTGGTGCGGTAAGTTTTCCTATTTACTTTTCTCAGCTGCCAGTGGGGAAAGTAAAATAAAGGGAAAATGTTGTGGGAAAACGGTGGCTTGATGGTATAATTACTTTCCAGATTAGCGGATGGCTAAATAGGGTTTTATTAAATTAATAAACGGGGCATAGATCTATGCAAAAGAAGTTATAGTTACACTATGGCTAGATCTCTGGAAGCAACTGTGGATGGTCATTTGTGATGGCAAATTTTGTAAGAATCCCTCAGACCCTGTAAAACTTAATTTATTAAAATAATAGACCGGGCATAGATATCTGAAAAATGAGTTATAGTAGTGCTATTGCTAGATCTCCGGTAGCTTATCTGGCTGTCATTTTTGACTGCGAAATTTAGTAGAATCTTTGGGGCCCTGCTAAAATCTTCCATGCTCCGGGCGGGTTGGAAATGTGCCTTAAACGTCTGCTTGGCTTTCTCCCCGATGTGTGCTGTATGATATGATATTTATCATGGATTTCTGCTTCGATTTAACTCGGTTATACAACCCTTTTGGGCTCTGCCTCCGACTGGCTGCGATAATTACCACCTGAAATGGATGAGCATGTGGCAACAGGCGGCCGAACGCGTTTATGTGCAACACCCAAACATGCCACAAGCCGCTCGTGTGCCGCTTGCCGCGATAAATGAAGGGGCCAGCCATCCACCATCCACCATCCATATCCCCATATGCACGGCCCCCGTAGAATCCAACTTAAAACAAAAACAAAAAAAAAATAGGAAAATGGGTAGTAATGAAACCGCACAAAATTGCATTTTGTTTCGGGGTTGCACACAAGCTCTGAGTTTTCCTCCTGGAAAACTGGCTCAACATGCCAACGTTTCCCGCCTTTTACTCAACACTCTGGAAGAAGAATTTGCAACTATATTGAGTTGCATAATAATTTAAATATTTATTAGAATTTCAAAAGCAATCTAAATGCCATGCATTCTGAAAAACTGTTTAGCTTTTGATCTTATTCTTTTAAGAGCGTTTTTAGGGATTAAATAAGATTCCCTTAAGATTCATTCACAAAACGATCAATGAATATTGCATTATTGGGATAACTATAATATTTATTTCTATTCTGATTTCAAAACCATTGAATTTGAGAGCATCTGGGAGCATCTCTTGCCTGTTGATCTAGCACAATTTTATGACCGTTGCTGGCACATTTTCGCTGAATTCGATTTCAATTTGATCGCTAATTCTGTGACCGATTCCGGAACCGATTGCATTGAGATTATCTCCCAAAGAAGGCCATACCCGTACAATATTTTCTCCAGCAACCCCTCGATTTGCAAACGCCCGTCCAGCAGTTCGTTCAACTGACGCCTACAGACCAATTACGAGTATAATTGCCGGCCGATAAAATAGAGAGCACTTTGTGGAGCAACACTTGAATGGACCGCTGGCAGACAGACTTATTATTTTTGGTGTTTTTTGTGCAATATTGTGATTGCCTGCGTTAATTAGCCACGCTTTTTCCGATTTCAAAACGTCTCAGCGTCGTCTCATCTAAAAATAAGTGAACAAACACCAAACACAAGCGGGTAGCAAAAGCAAAAGTGAAATTTTCGTTATCGGACGGAGGACTGGTTTGCTCCCTGCTTTGGCGCTTCTTGGCCCAAGGCAGTCATCATCCTTTTGCTTTCGTTGGCCCGGCCCAGACTCTCGGGCGCTGGCCATGATTGTACGTACACAGTGCACTCTGTGCGCCTCCATACGAGTATACTCTTACCTACCTATTACATATGGCCGGTCAACAACCGGCTGTAGTTGCAGTTGCAGTTGCACGGGCACTGCCAAGCTGCAACTTTCCACCAATGTCGATTATTAAGGCAAACCGTTTACATACGACATTTTTTTTATTTTTTTTATTTTTGCTTGCACAAATCTCGCCGCGCTCTTGAGCGTTTGCGTTTCATCTTGGCGAGGCCCGCGGACGGGTTTCCCACCCATGCCCAATCCTCTCCGGCTCTTGTCTCCGGCCGCTCGTAATTGGCCATTTGTCCAAGTGTTTCGTTCGATTTGGCTGCTTGTTGCCTGTCAGTTGGCACTTGCACGCATTTGGTCATTAGCAGGCGCAGAAAGCCCCGCCACAAGTCCCCAAGTTCATTGATGTTTGGCGGCCGCAAAGAAAATTATGATGGATCTTGTCCAGCCAAGAAACGTCAGGGATTGATTAAGTGTATCTTACAAAAGCCAGTTTTAAGCCAGAGCCTGATGAGTGGGGTTGATAAACAAACAGGATCCCCTTACAATCTGCATCTAGGAATCCGCACAATATATATTAAATAAAACAAGATGCTCACTTTAATGGGCTCTTGAATTATTCAAAAACTAAAGTTATACCATTAGATTTCTCGACAACGAGATACCATGTACCTATTTTCATTATCAATTAGTTTTTCCTTCAAATGACATGGAGTTGGCATGCACATAAAAGTTACTTAGGTCAAAGTTGAAATGGTTGATACAACGTCACCCGACATTGACACTGGAAAAGGGCGGTGCACATTTTTGTTGGCCGTATCTTCATTATTTATTGTCCGATCTTTATAAAACTTGCCACATGGCTAGATATTTAAATTTTTAGCTGTAATCAAACAGATTTATTTCTGTTGCTATAACCATTTCGGTGACATAGACATATGAGTATATGAAGAGGAAAATACAGTTTTCTGAAGATTGCAAAGGCAGAAAGGCTTGCGACTAAATTTCAAAAATGTCATCCTATATGTATTGACCATTTCGAAGATATTGTCAAATATGTGAGAGAAAATACAGTTTTAAAGGCGGTAAGGGGCATGGCAAATATTTGAAACAAGCTTACACATATAAAATACATAAAGCAAAAAGAATTACGTCTCTGGCTTTTACCACCTCTGAGATCAACTTGTTCAGACAGACGGACAGGCAGGCGGACATAGCTACATAGATCGACTTGGCTGTTGATGGTGATCATGAATGTATAGTCTACTAAGAGAAGTCTACTTCTCCCTGTGTGCACAAACTTAATATACAATTTGCACCTTAAGATACATGCTATAAAGGTGTGTTTATTTGTGACCCCAAAACCGAACTTAATTTTCACTTTAAAGCACCCCCGATTTTCCCTTAATCATTTGCATTTACTTAATCTGAAACTTGCCCAACAAGTGTCTTTTTGGTTGTTGAAAAGCCAACTCAAAACTGACAGAGCTGACCACTCTGCGTAAGTTTTCGTGTAATTCGTATTTGCCCAACTGTTGACTGCACAAATTCGAATATTTGCACAAAAGTATCCAGCCACCCGGCAGGGCATTCACTCGGAGAAGTCGGAGAAGGTGGGGCCTCCGGCCGCGACCTGTCACAACCCAAGTGAGTCTTCAGGCGGGTCTTCGGATGGCGAGGAGAGGCAGATGCAAATGCAGATGCAGATGCAGATGCTGATGCAAATGCAGATGTCTCTGTTATTGTTTGCCCACTTGCCAGGCGGCTGAATGGTTGGACAAATGTTTGCCGTGGCTCTTCTCGGACTTTTGCGTTGGCTTACTTTCACAGACTTCTCCGCTGAATCGCATCCAGTCAAGTGATTTTTGCATTTGAATGGCGCGCGAGCAGCGCCCACTTGCTGCGAATCCCACAAATCCCACAAATACGTAGGTACTGCCAAAGTTTATCTGGCCCCAACTGAAATCTCTGCTGATAATTCTGAAGCAATTTGTTGCCGCTCCGATCTGGCGGTTCAGGAGTTCAGAGCACGTTGACTTTTGCTTTCTACTCGCCCGTTTCTCCTCAGATTTTCTTTCTTTTTGCCAAATAATAATGCACACTAAATAGAGAGAGAGACAAGAAAGTGAAAACTTGACGCGTTTCGATTCTCGGCCGTTCGAAAATTTGAATTTGAATTGACGGACGGGCATCTGTGTTCGTCAGATACAAGATACATCCATCGCGATGGATGGCTAGATGAAATGGAAATGAAAACGAAGCCAAAGATCGCTTCGATCACCGTTAGATCGAATGCTAGCGGTGTGTTCTGCTTTTGATAAGCAAAAAACGAAAAAAATACAAAATAAAAATAATCAAAAACAAAAACAAAAGAAGCCTAGAAACAAAAGAGCGAAAAGTAAAAGTATACGACTTGAGGTCGCCAAAGTTCAATGTTTCGCTGGATATTTTTAGGGTGCAGAAATCAATCAATTGCTAAAAAAGAAATGCAGTTTAAAAAACCACAAAAATGTCACATGGAAAAACCATAAAGACTGTTAAATGAATAATTTTAGAGGCTTAAAATTATTAATCAAGTAAGATTTCTTGTTAATTTGTAGCCTTTTGATGAGATTGTTGATAAACCATCTGTTTCAAACATCAAATCACGCGTTGGTTGTCTGTATTTCAAACAAAATATGAATATAAATTCACAACAAATCCGTTGCCCTACAAAATGCATGTTTTCCCGCTTTTGGCGCTTTTCCTCCGTTGCACAATTACCCAAAAATTCATAATTAAATGGATCAAACCCAAATAGCAGCAGCGACAGCAGCGGCAGCAACTTTTTATTTTCTTCTTTCGTTTTTTATTGCTCTGCTATACTGCTATTAATGTGCTTATTGTTGGTGCTGCCGGCTAGTATGTTATTTTGTGAGTGTTTTGTGGCTTTTACGATCATTTCCCATCCGCTGGGCGAGGAGGCACAGTTAGCCAGCACAACGAACTGTTTTTCCAAAAGAAATTGTTTCACTGTTTTCTGTTTTTTATGGTTTTACCCTTCAAAATCACTGGAGCATTGGTGCGCTAGGTTTCTCGTATACTACGAGTATACTACTTGTATATTTTGGGATATAATGGGTCAGAGGAATAGTAAACCTTTGAAAACGATCGAGAACTTGTAGCTTAGGAGATCTAGTTTTTGGGCAGCAGGAAGCTGTTGACATATGAAATCGAGATTAAACAATATTATTTAATTTTATTTGTGCACACTGAGGCACTCTAACGGTTAGCCAATTTAGCCATCCGCATGCTAATCCACAAAACAAAGCCAACTTGCACAATTTGTATTCGTAGATTTGTCGAGCCCACGGGCCATGTGAGCCAAGAGTAAATACAATAAATAGCCACAAATGTATAATATTGCCATTGAATGTATGTCACACCATTATTGCCACTGAATGCGATTTCTGCAGGCAAAAAAATATATACAAAATGTATCTATTTTGACAGCCTTCGGGGCGAGCTGAAATTTGGATT
Source organism: Drosophila ironensis (assembly GCA_021223825.1). Lineage (NCBI taxonomy): Eukaryota > Metazoa > Arthropoda > Insecta > Diptera > Drosophilidae > Drosophila > Drosophila ironensis. The sequence goes on along the minus strand of JAJJHQ010010118.1, from coordinate 493,486 downwards.
TGAATTTGAATGGAAACTACGTGAAATGCGGATGGATGGCAGTCGTCGAAACTAAAAACACCTCTCTGTCATATTTGCATTGTGACTGCGATCGAGCGCGAAGTTTATGGCCCCAGAAACATCATCGGCAGCAAGGCAGCAGCCTGCCTTTCTAAGCCATCTGGCTTTGCTCGCTTAATGGGCCCTCATCTCATCTCTTGCCCTGTCACCTGCCGCCAGCCCCCAGCCACCTGCCATTTTCATTTTCATTCCATTTTCATTTTCATTGGCCTTTGTGGGTCGCACTGCCAAAAGGGCGCAGCGATTATGCAAACTGAAAGCGAAGGTTGAGGACTTTAGCCTAGAAAATCGACGCTTGCACTGAGAAAAACCCAAACACTAGACTACCATACACAACAGGAAGGCTTAAAAGAAAAATGATTAACAAAATATATACAATTTGAAGCATTTGCAGTCTCAAAAACCTTAGTTGATGTTTTACATTCACGATTTAACATTTTCTTTATTTCAAATATCTTCAATATTCTCTATTATAATGGAGATTATGTTTTAGATCTATTTATGCAGAATTCTTTGCACTCTGAAGTAAAAAGGCCACCAGTTCAAGTTCTATTCTGATTTGCAATTCATTAATTTCCATCCATTTCCATGATAGAAGTTTTGGGAGCACTGGGAGCCGAAAGAGCCAAGGACTGCCCACCGCTGTTCTAGACATTTATTTCTTGATACAACAGACCCTTGTTTAAAGTCATACACTTGACAAATTGTTTAAATTTTGTGCCCTTTCGGATAGATCTTCTGAAGTAGAAACGGCAGCGGATGTGGCGGGCGGAAAGTCACGTAATATTCGTAAAATGACACCCGCAGTTGGGGCGCCATTGAACCAGAAACCATGGAAACTCTTCACGCCACTTGAGCACGCGGCTCTGTGACTCACCGAGTCAGGTGGAAATGCGGGAAAAGCGGGGAGGAAACGCGCGGGAAATGCGGAGTGCAAAGCGCTGCCCAATTGCCGGGCAATCAAGAAGCTGGAACTCATTGCCCCGTAGAAGATGCCCCTCAATTTGCGCTGCGACATGCTTGAGTTGATTCGAGTTCTAACAAAAAGTAGCTAAAGAATATCTGCATAAAATACATAATTGATATTCGACATGCTTGGAGTCGGTTATTGAGTAATGGCTAGGCGGATGTTTTGCAACTTAATTGCATATTCGCCAAGGAGGCTTAAACAATGTAGCAACTGGCTTATTAGCTTTCATTTAAGCAGTAATTAAGGGGGATTAAATACAAATATTTTTCCATTTAAGGCATCATTTTGGGTATGAATACCAACAATAACTCTGCAATTTGGTAGACACTTTTCGGGAAAAATCTTCCCCAACATTCATTGGCAATTTGAAGCAATTTCATTGGCTTCCATACCCGGGGCTTCCATTTTCCGATCAGTGCCAGCTTTGTTGCATTGTTGGCCAATTTCCCGGCACAATGCCAATGGCCTGTTGCTGTCAATTAGCCGAGAATGGAGCTGTGAACTGGAATTGTCAGGTGTCCCAGCAACAGCGACAAATTTCAATGAAGGCAGCAATCGACCCTCTGGATTTTAGTTAATATTGTTGTTTCGGTTTCTGTTTTTGTTTCAATTTATGTGTGCCGCTGTTTGGTTGTCGTTGACGCGTGCGCAGCCATGTGAAACATGTGAAGTCGACGGCGACTGAGCCGCTGGCAGAGACAGAACCAGAGGCAGAGGCAGAGGGTTGCCCCAGAGCCGACGACGAGCAGTCAGAGTTGACATGGCAGTGAGCGTGAAAAATAAATAAATAATACAATCAGCGAACCCGAGGGGGTTGAGCCGACTGCTCTTCAATGTTGAGCAAACACCAAGGCAGCAGGCCAGCCGTTAATCACTTGAAACAAATTTTGCCACAAAGACAAATATTTCGAGAACATAACAACTCAAACCTCAAATTGTGGCTGAAATTTAGGTCTTCTAATTTTTCAAACAAGTTATGATTTTTCCGAAAGACAAAAGATTATTAAAACACTAAAGTTATTGACTTTTCTAACAAATTCAAGCTTTTAAGCCTATAAATCTCATGACTTCTTAGCATCAAGAATGGATCCTTATATAAAGCTTTAAAAAAGTGATCAATACAACTATAAATTTGGGGTAATCCATGTATTACTTATTAAGGTCTTCTAATTTCTCACACAAGTTACGATTTTCCTCAAATACAGGAGATACAAAAATTAAAGCTTTTAAGCTTATAAATCGCTTTGGGACTAAAAAGCCATGACTTTTCTTAACTTCAAGAAAGGATCCTTGTACAAAGCTTATAAAATTGATCAATACAACTATAAATTTGAGGTAATCCATGTATTACCTATTTAAATTGTAGAAACCTATTAAATTGACCAACATAATGGCGAAGCATTAATTTTTTAGCTTTTTTTGCTTAGCCAATGATTTCAACATTTTCCCATTAAAAGATATCCAGCTTATTGCTGCCTCTTTAAGATTTTAGTCGGAAAACCCAAGCCGATTAGTTGCAACTTCTAGGCTTTGTGGCAGAAGTGAAAGGCATGCGCCGGCACGTTTTCGCTCAGTGTAACAGTGGCAATCCCAACAAAATAGCCCATAATAACAATAACAAAAAACTCTTAATCATGTCTGGCGCTGGCAGCGCAGTTGGCGCAACAATTTTTGCATAGGAATACATATTTGTAGTGGCAGATACATATATCCGAGCGAGTGTTCAGAAATCCGGGGAGTTGGCTCGGAGTTGTGGATGTTTTGGACATTTGCGTTGCCGTCGTCACGGAAAGCGGACGCGCAGTAACGCGACACTCGCGGAATCGGAATCGGAGTCGGAAACGGAATCGGAATCGGAGTCGGAATCGGTTGGGAATTGGAATCTGAATCGGAAACCGGAAAACAAAGTTGGAAAAGAGTGGTTGGCACGCAAGCAAACGGGCAGCTCAGAATTTAGAACAGAACTGGCCGGCAACGAGGCGACCGAAAGAAAGGCCATTAAGAGTGCCGTTCTGGGTGGCAATGGCCGGCAGTTGTGCGCCGGTGATCGTGTGGAACGGAGCTCAATTTACGGCCAGCAGCCGGGAGTTGGAGCAACTGCGTCGCGACTACGGCCTGGACGCCCGGATGCTGGAGGCCACCCTCGTGCCGCGCTACAAACGCCACAAGCCCGCGGCCAGTGCCCGCAACGATCACGTTCGCCTGCAGAAGCCCCAGAAATCGGACCAGGACACACCCGAGACTCCTGCCTCGAACTCCGATTGGATACTGAAGCAGGATCGCAGCAACAACGTCAGCCAGGTGAACTTCCATCCCTGGGCCGGCTCGCACTTTGACCTCGTCCCCTGGCGGCGCACGCGGTCCGCCCTGGACCTCGCCTCCGTGACCGACTACAACCACGTTGATCTGGTGGATCCCAAGTCGCTCAAGGGCTTGGAGAAGTTGGAGCTGCGCCAGCAGCGCCGGCGCCTGCAGCGAGCCCGCTCCACGCAGCAGGGACTGCGGAGACTGGTGCGCGTCCGTCTCATATTCTCCATCGAGCTGCGCCACAAGAGGATGGAGGTGCTGCGCAAGAGCGCCCTGCCCGTGCGGGTCTTCGAGCAGCGATTCGCGCTGAGCGAGAACGAGAGCGCCGCCTACGAGCGCATCCTGAAGGACGCCAGTGCCGGCGTGGAGCAGCATGTGGGCTACTTCAGCCGGAGGCAGCTGCAGGACACAAAGGCGGCCAAGGAGGAGCAGCAGCAGCTGGTGGTGGACTTTGCCAGCGAAACGGAGGAGGACAAGCCGGAGGAGGCCCAGTATGCCACCATAGCTGCTCCGGCAACGGAGGCGCAGAAGGAAAGGGAGTCCCCGGAGCAGGATTCCGGTGTCCCGAAGTCAAGCGGACAGGTGCCATGCGTCAAGTGCCGCGACATTGCCATCAAATTGAGGTGAAAGAAATCTCCGAAGCGAAACCAAACCAATCAAAAACATTCCCAGCGAAAATCAAACTAGAACAAGCTAAATGAAGCTTAAAAATAGACGCGCGCCAAAGTCAATTAAGCACAGCAAAGTGAGGATAGAAGGGAAGCCAATATCTAACAAAGTTCCTTTTTTGTTCAAGTGAAAAGTGCAAAATCTGTGAAAAATCTCGATGCCCAAAATTAATCAGAGATCCCTCGAACCAGCAAATCATGGTTTCTTTACGAGTTTCCTTGCCAAAATTCGCTGGCAATTCCCCATCGACTGCCCAAGTTTTCCCACAGAAAACACAAATGCGAATATAAGTTTCCTAAATTATTATTTTCTTCCGTTCTCTGTTCTTCCACCTTTGGAAAGCTTTCGCCAAGGGTTTGCTTGTTTTTGCCTATTTTACAAATTAATTGATTTGTAGAGCATCTCTCAAAACTGGTTTCGTGATTGATGCTAAAGTTTTGTCCGAGTTAAAGAAGCGCAAAGATATGCAACCGTTTGTAGATATTTCGTAGGCTTTTGTTATATCATCCGGATGAAGATCACTTGGAGAGCAGGAAAGGTGCTGCCCCCAAGGAAAAGTTATAGTTTTCCTACCCCTGTTTGCCACTTTGAGTGACCAACTGGCCTGCACACTGTGTTGCAAAATCACTTCGCGTCACTTCACTTTTTTTTTCTCATCGCACTCTTTTTTTTTTGGTTTGCCGGTTCATCTTTTTTGTTTTTCCATTTTTTTTGGGTGTTGTGGCACCTGCCACCCTGCCCTAAATTGCTGACACCTGCTACCGGCCCGTTTTCATTTGATGCAATAAACTGGAAGAAAGTGTCGTCTTTGCGGCTTTCGGTTGCCTCAACTGGAAAAACAGAGAAGCAAACAAAGCTCGGCCATAAAAAATATACCGCTCAAATGCCGGGTAATGCTGCTCTGCCTGCTTGGGGGCTCGCAATTAATTTGTCGTCTTGTTTTTTTACCATTATGATTGTGGGTGCGTCGGTGAGTAAACTGGCCTGGTTTGGTGGTTCGGAAAAGGGCACAGCAGCCAAAGCTGGAACTGCAGCGGCTGCAATCAAAATTAATTGCCAGCTCTTCCCTTGGTTAATTGATTAATTGCTCGCAGCGATTAAACGGTTGTCACAGCGAGATGTTACATTGAATTTTAAGTGGAAGGCCTTCCGTTGGAGGGAGTTTCTTTTGTTCGTGCGCTGTCTTGAAGGTTTCGTGGGAGGAGGTGCTTAGGTTTGATCTTTAATTGAATTTAGGCATTTAGCGAATTCAACAATTTCTCACCGGCATTTCGAGTTCGTGTGCTGAGTCTTTTGATTTTCCTGCAGCAAAGATGACTGCATTTTGCTTTTCCGCTAAACCTAAAAGTATGCACCGTTTTCTTGAAAAGCTACGACTTTCTTGGCTTTTCGTTGGGAAATCGCTCACGTAACGAAACTTTGGAGGAAAATTTAGACTTTTTTTGGGAGAATATTCAATTTAAAGCTTTGAAAAATTAATTTATAAAAATATATTTTATAGAAATTCTAGGACTTTATTGGAATTTCAATAGGCAATCTTGAATGTTTCGAGGAAAGATTGAATGTAATGCTGTAATTTATTAAAATATATTTTACAGACATGCCAAGATTTCTTGTCAACACACTTCCTCTCAAGAAGAACACCTTGGAGGAAAATGTAGAATTTTTTCGAAAGAAATGTAGAATTTTTTCACGACACTTTAGTGGGAAATGCAGAATTTTTCCGGGGAATATTGAATTTATAGCTTTAACAATCTAATTTACAGAAATATATTTACAAAAGTGCCAAGATTTTCCGGCATTTCATAGGAACCTATTTCAAGTTTAGAGACTTTGGAGGAATATGTACAATTATTTGTGCGAATTATTGATTTTAAATGCTATGAAAAATTAAATTACAGAAATCCAAAGACTCTTTTGGCCTTTCATAGGGAAATCTCTCGAGATAAGACACTATGCCAAGATTTCTTTGCATTTCATAGAGCAATCTCTCAAGTTACGATATGTTGGAGGAATATGTAGAAATATTTAGGTGGAGTATTGATTTTAATGCTAAAAAAAATTAGTCTACCCGATTGCCAAGACCTTGGTCTTGGCATAGGCAAATCTCTGAAGCTAAGACACTTTGGAGGAAAATGTGGATTTATTCAGGGGAAATTTGGATATTAATGAAAAATGTGATTATTTAATCATATATTTTTTACAGAACCATAAACGATTATGCGCTCAACTCGAATCTGCACCTGAACCACCACAACAGCGGCAGCAACAACCACAACAACAAGCTAAACAACAATCTGCACCACAACAGCAAGCGAACCGCCAGTCACAGCAACAACAATCTGAGCAGAATGCACGCCCACCAGTTGGACTCCTACCTGGGCCTCGGCCAAATGGCCCTGGGCGGAAACCTGGGACCCGGCATCGGAGCCCTCGGCCTGGGCATGGGCATGGGCATGGGCCCCATGGCTGCCATGGGCTCGATGGGCTCCATGGGCCAGTTGCACCATCCGGGGAGCGTTTCCGGCAGCGAAAGACCCAACGGAGGGGCACTGGCCCTGCACTATGCGGCCGCCAGAGGCTGCTTGGACTGTGTCCAGCTCTTGGTGGCAGCATCCGTGGATATTTGGTGAGTGAATCGACGACAAGCGTAGGCTTCGCTTGTTTTGAGCCTCGAGAGTTGCACAACATTTCGAGCCGGCGAGGGGTGAAAGCTGTTCGGGTCGTTCTCGAGGGGGATTCATTATAAACCAATTGCAATTGGCGAGCTGGGGGAAATCGATTGCTGCCTTGTCTTATTTATTGTTTCCTCGATTTCTGATCTCTGATTTCTGATATCTGTCTCTCTCCATTTTCAATCGTCGGAGTTTCTAACGCGAGCCATTTAAATGCAACAATTAGTGGCAAATAGGAGAATGGTATACAATACAAAATGCATTTGCAGCACACGCGACATGGAAATGACAAAACGAGTTTGCCACTTGACCAAGTGGCTGCCAAAGTTTATGGAACACACAAATTTTCCTAATTGTGTAAAACAACCACTAAACCCATAATAAAGATCTTCAAACTCTGTAACGAGCTGATTATCGTAAAGGAGAGGCAATCGACGGGTTCTCGGAGCAGTCAATTAAGTGCACTAATTAAAACTTATTAGCTCATCCAGCAAAGTAGAAAGAGCCAAAGTGGGGAGATCCAACTGGGCCAGTCAGTGGTGGTATGCTCTCCTAGTTTTTCTCCACCTAAATTCAAAATTCCTGATTCGTTTAATTGTGGCCAAGCCAAGCGAGATCCATGCCGATGGTAGTCCGATGGAAGCCAGAACCTGGCGCCCGCTTCTTGGCCACTCGTGTGCTATTTTCAATTGGAGTCAAGCTGGAAAACTCGTACTCCGCGGCAGCCGCGCTGAAAGAAAACCGTTGCAACGAGTTTGCCAAAGTGGAGCAACTTCGGGGCCAAGGAATCAGAATCGGAATCAGAAGCAGAGGCAGAGGCAGAAGCAGAATTGATCCCCCTCTCATTTCCCGGATCCTCCCGATCGCCACTGCCCCCCCTGATCTCGATGAAATTCATATTTATCAAGCGCCAAGGCAGATCAGTTGCCATGACAACTGGCACAGAAAGCGCCCCGGCGCACAGTCGGGGGATTGGTTAGTTTTCCTAGTTTTCCCAGTTTGCGGCTAACCCGAAAGCGAGATTACTCAGAAATGCAGGGTAATGAGTAATTTTGTCTTAGTCAAAGGTATTGCCAAAATCACTAGCAATAAAAAGGGACGAATTGTTTGAAATTATTTTAACTACTCGTATTAATCTGCCATGCGTCATGAGGTAAATGTTTCATGTAGCCATTAGATGAATAAATTAATGATTCACGAAAGTATATTTGGGGAAACCTTATTGAACATATGTTTCCAAGGACATCGACATTAAAATGTCTTACTAATTTAATTTTGCCCAGATTGTTATGCTGATGCACAGAAAATAGCATCAAGGGTCTTATAATTTATACAGTTTATACAATTAAAACTATCAAGCGGTTAGGAACCAATTATTCTGACCAAATGTTAAGTTTCCAAAGTTCTGCATCCCCCCTCGTCACAAACCGTTTGATAATTTTGCGTACAAAGACACCTCAATGAAGGCACCTGGTCTGCCTGTTGTGTTGGGAAAGCGAGGGCAGTCTTTGGAGTTACAGGACAAAGAATTTTGAACATTATATAAAAATTGGTATCGTGAAGGTTGTTGTCAAAGCAATTACAAATATTTTCATTAATATACCTGTTTAATCAGTTTAATTCGATAAAATACATATCACAGACTAGTTTTATTAATATTACACAACAGAAACAAAGGTCACATAATATATTCTTGATCAGCCCAGTCGATCTGTCCGTTTGAACGTCTAGATCTTGAAGACTATAATAGATAGAGAAAAAATAATCCCACGTTTGTTTTATCCAAACTAAATATCAAGTGGAAACTGAGAACTAGGTACTTAAAGTCGACAGACTCGGCTATAATCGTTTCCACTTGTTTGTAATTTATAATATACTTTTACAAAGTTGTAATTATGCATATTCCTTCTTATCAATTATATATAAATTAGAATAAGAATCGTAGTAACCCATAATCTGAGTGTCCATAAGCTAGTGCGTTGAGGCACTAGAAAGCATTCTTAAATTTATTGTGTTCTTTAAAAGCCGCCCTCGTTGGCGAACATTTGATAATATTGCGTACGGGCGACAGCTCGATGGCAAGCGTTTTTCTTCTGTATATATTTATATATATTTTTTGTGGCACCAAGCTGGTTTGCCCGCCCCCCCGCCACGCCTCCATCTGAGTCAGAGACCGAGTCACAGGCCGAGTCAGAGGCATAGTCAGAGTCAGTGGCAGTGGCAGAGGCAGCGGCAGAAGCGGCAGCCAACCACCCCCGCGACTATTTTAGAGGCTCCGGCACACAAGCCACGGCGGTTGCCACTCGCTGACCACTCGCTCCGCTGGTGTGTTGGACGGCCGAGTATTCGCGTTTGGCTGCTCGACGCGAACGGTGCTTTTCCTAGCGCGGAGTTTTCCCATACTATACATCTTAGGAATATAAATATACCCGTATATGATAGATGTTCTTGGTGCTATTATAACCGTTTTTGAGGCAGCACAACCGTTACGGGCAGCATGCGGCCATTGAATGGATTTGAATTTTTGATTCAATGAGTGCGGTTTACAGGAAAATTACCACGAAATACGGGTACGCGAGAGGAAAAGCGCGAATGCAGCCAGCCGCCTTGAGTCGGCGGCCAAGACGAATTTCGCGCTTCAAAGTGCTTCGAAGGCGGTTAACGAATCGGAACGCGAATTAATTAACAGATCCAGTGCAGCCCAGAACTGCAGCAGTGGCCGCCACTTAATACGTTTAACAACAGCCACAACAACACAGGGGGAGCAGCAACAGCATTTGGCTTAATGCCCAAGCAAACGGCAGCAACATCCGCAGCAGCAGCAGCAGCAGCAGCCGCCGCAGCCGCAGCAGCCGCTCATCCAGTAACCGCAACCATGAAAAGGTAGCCACGGTTTTTGGTTTTTGGCCAACATTCAGTTGCCGCTAATCGATTGGCCAAGCCAAGCCAACCCACCAACCAACCAACCAACCAACCAACCCAACCAAGCCCAGACAGACAGCCAGGAGGCCAAGGAATCGAGTTAGCCGGGCTCCTGGACCGATCCCAGTTAATTTTTGTTAACTTTTTGTTGGTCGTGTGTGCTTGAGTGAGAGTGAGAAAAGGTTGGCAATGCCTACAAAAGAGTGATTAAACCCTCAGTGCTTGTGATCGAACCTAAAAAAACCAAAAATCCATCAAACCTACTGGATTGCCCGAATAACATACAAAAATCCCTTAAAAAAACAGTACAAATTTTATATTCAAGGCTATAAAAATGTGAGAAATATCAAAGGTCCCAAGAAGTCGAGAGATATATGTAGTAAGAATAAAAACAATTAATAGATTGCAACTTAAACGTGAAATTCTAGACGTATTCAACCTTTTTAAGAGCCCTAAAATTCAATATGATTTTTAGAAGAATACCCATGATTTTCAAAAACAAACTTAGGAGCTGTAGGGCACTATAGATATCCGGCATAGATCCAAAGAATACAAAGACTAAAGACTCCCCAAGAGAACCCTTGAAATATTCTAGAAATCTAGCAGAATCCCACGATACCGGCAGATAATGTTTATAAATTTTGGATGTCAATTGCCAAAGAATCGAAAAAGAGAACGAGCGGCACTCGCTGCCCACATCTGCTTGCTTTTTGGTGGAAATCATTCAAAGATTCCAAGATAAGCCAGACGCACACGCCTCGCGCTGTATCTTTGCCTCCAAGTATCTTTGTATCTGCTTTCATTCTGCATTCTCTCGACAAACGATCGAACGAACCATCAATAGGCAGACACACGAGTATAGCCACTGGATTTCAGCACGCAAATGTTCAATTAAATAAACGAGTCTATAACTGTCAACTGGCATTTCTAACGAGGCCTTAACTCCTTTCCGCCGGCCCCTGTTTCAGTCTTTCTCCTTCTCAATTATGCCGCTTTTCAGTGCCATTTTCCATTGTGCAGAGACAGACACACATTAAATGAATTAAAAAATAATTATTAAATTGCTAAAATAGACACAAATCAAACAGAGGCTGCAAAAAATTGGGAATACTCGTACTGTATTTTCACCTACTAAAGAAGCCAGCCAGCGAGCTGAAAAGTAAACAAAAAATAGAAAAAATAAAAACAAACAGCCGTCGAGGAGATGAAAAATCAGCTTTAATTGGTTTACAATTCATTTCTGTGCGAGAAAAGCTGGAAAATGTAACAAGTAGTCCGAAGTCGGACGAAGAAAGCCACCACCAGCCGCCACTCTTCTCCTCCACACAGTCTGTGTGCAATATCCATGAAGTCGTAAGCCAGTTGACTAAGTGCACAAGATACAGATACAGGTATCTGTGGGATGGCTACCGCGCAATCTAGTAGCTCTGCTATACTATACCGCCATCGCCATCGCCAACATCATCGTCAGCTTCTTCGTCTTCAATGCCCCGGAATCGTGGATCTCTCGGAATCACTGGGGGCGAAAGCACAGTGGCGCACAGGCTAGGGCTTCAGGGGTCAAAATTTAGATTCCAAACATATATGGCAATTCTTACACAATTAGCATGGGAAATCGTTGCCGAAGCAAAAGCATTCTTCAAGAATATAGCTCAAACTTATTTATAGGTATTTAAACTTACAGCCAAGTATTCAGAATGAATAGAACTGCTATAATTGAAGCTTCAGCATTTCTTCCTGGTTACCATTTTCATTTAAAATACAAACACATCGGATAAAGCTAAGCTGCAACAGGTTTCTGCGAGTTAGGCTGGAAAATTATAGCCCCTAGATTGGAAAATTCTAGAGCATAGCTTAATGGCAAGCCATGCAAAGGCGGCTACTCCTTTGTAGTCCTCCTGCCGTAACCAGACTGTTGGCTAACTCCTGGGGGCCTATAATTTTGGCCAACTAGCTGGGGCCGAAGTGATGGCCAAATTGCCATAATCACAGTGATCGTTGGCTATCGCACACACCCACCATTGCCCCACTGTGCCGGGGTAGCACTGTGGAAAGCCGTCAAAAGAAAGAAGAAAAGCCGAGCCAACTAAATGGTAACAAGTGCAGATCGTGGAACTTGCGAGGAGAAACGGCCTCCAGTTTCCCTGCCGCCCCCTTGCAGTTTTTGTTTCGCTTTTAAGCGTTAATTTCACCCGAAAAAAGAGGAAAATTATACAAAAAAATTACATATAAAAATAGGTAGGAAAAGAGGGGCGCTAGCGATTTTGCTAGAAGTTTGTCGAGCAGATCGAGCATTGGAGATCTTGGCTTTAATCGCAGCCCAGCTACTTGGGCAAGCGGACAGGGAAGCTCCCTGCCTGACTTCCCAAAACACCACAAAAATGATCAAATACCTTTTGGAGTTTATTAAGCAAATCAAGACTTTCGGTTTCTGCAGCGGCCGGCGGTGATAAAGTGAAAAATTGACCATTAAACAGAGCCACTAAATAAACCAAAACCAAACAAAGAAAAACAAGTAAACCAGATATGCAAATCAGCAGACGCTGTCGATACTTAAGTGATTTTTCCTAAACCAGTTTCATAATTTTGAACTCTTTTCCTTTTTTGTGTGGTTGTTGTCCATAACGGTACAAGGAAAATCAAAGATGCAGATACAAAAACAAAACGAAAACCGGAAAAAGTTCAAGTGACCGAACGAAAGTGAAAATCTAACTGATTTTGATTTTATTTTTGGTGAACTTGAGTGAAAACAAAAAACGGTAATACCAAAGAGCAAAGGTGATACCATAGCATACAAGTCAAAATACTAAATGCTAGTGTTCCGATGAAACTAATAAATAATAATCATAAGATATCAGATATTCAATTATAAACAATTCGAAGACCCTTCACAAGCACTGAGCCCTTTAAATCCTTTTCTATCAACTGAATTTAGTTGAAATAAAACCTCACAACTCACTCAAATACACACGCGTGTCCCTAACAATATGTAACATCCAATGCTGGTCTGTTTTGTGAATAAAAAATTCATATTGTCACTTCAATAACATCGGTAGCTACTTTTCCACGATCAACGTGAAGAAGGGCCTGCTGGGCCGGATGACCACCAGCCTCACATCCTATCGCCGGAGCAAGCAAAAGTCCAAGTCCAACAATGACATCCACACGATCATCCACGCGGCGGAGGTAACCACCTGCATCCTGCAAGGAGGCGCCATCCTGAGCAGCAGCGTCCACAGCACCAGCACCACAGGTTCCGAGGTAGAGGAGGGCCACCACGATCGCCAGACCCATCGCAGGAACTCCGAGGCGGAACACCATCACGAACAGGACCAGGAGCCGGAGAAGGGGCGGGATCTGCAACTGGAACTGGAGCCACCGTGTCCGGAAATAGAGCCACTGCATCACCGGAAGACTACGATGGAGGTGGTGCGCATGCGGGACGACGAGGATCGGGACTCCAACGAGGAGGACGAGGCCGCGCCTCTGATGGGCGGTGGGGGTCGCAAGGAGCAGAACAACCGAAGGAGCGTTGTCAGGTGTGCTAAAAAGAGGGACAAGCAATGGACAGAACAAACAAAATATTGATTGTTATGTTTCGAAATTTAGTTTTCCCTTCCTTGAGATTGAGAATATATGTTAAATGTAACTTCAACTATTGGACTTTTCTACAAACTGCAATATTTGCGTTAGAATCTCAAAATTTTGCAATCAAAATGTTCTAGTTTTCAATGAAAAACTCTTAAATTGATAAGTAAATTCTTTGAGGATCGAATTTACCTTCTTTGATATAGCTTGAAGGCCTTTTTTGTCAACCTTCTAATTACCTTATATATAGTATTGTCTGATTGTTATGTATACGTTTATTTCTTGTTATTTTGACTGGACTGAGCTAACGACACTCATGGGTCCCAATCAAAGTGAACCTTCTATAGCCTTAAACGCGTAAGCGATACCAATGTTTCCATATAAAAACTTGGCAAAAAATCTAGAAAAATCGAGAATAGAAAAATAGTAAAAGCGGATTAAGTTAAGACCAGATTTTTAACGAGATACCTGTCGCCAAGATCTGCAGAAGATCTTGTATCTTGTGTTTCTGCTCTGCGATTACACCAATTGGTGGCTATTTTTGGGGCTGCCTCGAATTCGTGCAACTTTTTGCTCATTAACAGCGACTTGTGGCTTACTTTACTTTAATTTACCTTACTTCGCCGACTAATTGGATGACAATTTATTTATATACGTATGCTTTTTGCTGCAGCGCCAATACGCAAATGGACAACGATGTGACGCCCGTGTATCTGGCGGCGCAGGAGGGCCACTTGGAGGTGCTCAAGTTTCTGGTCCTCGAGGCCGGGGGCTCACTGTACGTGCGCGCACGCGACGGCATGGCACCGATCCATGCCGCTTCACAAATGGGCTGCTTGGATTGCCTCAAATGGATGGTGAGTGCTCCAGTAAAGAGTTTGCATTTCGGGCCTTTGCTCGCGGATATTGCAATTTTGGCCAAACAAACTGTGGCAGTCAATGCGGGTCAATTGCCACAGTTGCACTGCCGAAAGAAAGGATAAAAAGATCGTAGAATTCTTAGAATTGCTTCATAGCAACCATTAACTTGGACATACAACGACGGCTACTTGAAGCGTTTGGGCTACAAGTATGCGGACTTGGTAACGACAATAAAACCTCGATAATAAGCTTTCGAAAACTAGAAATCAATAAAGGTATTAGGTGGTTGGTCTTATTTAGCATCCTTTTTGACAGTAAAACTTTCAGATAGGCCCAAATCTATTTAACTTGTAAGACCTATCGCCATAACGATTTGTAATCAATGGGAGTGGTAAATATTCTAGGGAGAAGAGTAGGCAATTAGATAAAGATTTTATATATTTTTCATAATAAATCCTCTTTAATTTGCTTTTTAAAAATATATATTGGTGGTTAGTCTTATTTGGCATCCATTCTGACAGTAACATTTTATTTATTTAATTTGTAGCACTTATAAACAATAGGAGTAGGTAATTTAATAGAAACAACGAGCGGGCAATTCGATAAAGATATCAAGATATTTTGAAACGAACACTTTTCTGTTTTCTTGAAATTATTCTTTATTCACTCCCCAAATTTGAAAAAACTGCACCCAGATTTTGCGAGTGCAGTGGCGTGTACTCGATTCTTCTGGCGGGGTCTCTGGGGTCCTGTTTTTCTTTCGGCCTAACGGGGATTCTTCTGGCTTTTTGACCAGTTTGTCGCCCGGGCTCTTCAATTTATCAATCGGGGAAACGCGAAGTGGAGAAGTGGAGAGAGTGGCCTATGCAAAGCAAACGCGAAGGCACTCCTCCTCCCGACGCTTTCCCGCCCGCCGCAGAATGCTTTTCAAGATCACCATGCCTGCCAGTTGGAAATCACCTTTCTAAATTGAACCAAATAGTTTTCATTTGCCCCGACGCCCGACACCCGACACCCGACGCCCGACGCGGCGGGAAAACCACTTTCCACCACCCGGCCGACTGTGAGATACTTGTGCGCAAGTATCTCGCGGATACTTAGCCAACTGACCGACGCTGAAAAGCCACATTCGACATGCGAGCCGCTCGGCTGGCGCGTTTGGATTTGGTAGCAAAATGCATTTCAAACTTTAGCCA
Organism: Drosophila ironensis; assembly: GCA_021223825.1. Taxonomy (NCBI): domain Eukaryota; kingdom Metazoa; phylum Arthropoda; class Insecta; order Diptera; family Drosophilidae; genus Drosophila; species Drosophila ironensis. Next base: position 478,238 of record JAJJHQ010010118.1, on the reverse strand, counting down.
AATGAAGACAGCGAAGCATCAGCGCGCCATTCAGGCTTCCCGATTGCCTGATTGATTGATTGTTTGCGGGTTAACAAAGCTAATCTGGTGGTGCAACCGAGATACGGGAGATACATTGCAATAAAAAGTTTCAATTAGCAGCTACGGATTCACATATGTATAGTCGGGGTTATCGGTGGGGCAATTTAGCGCACAACATATTCTAGGAAAAATGATTAGATTCTATTTAGCACACGGGCATGTTTCTCACCATACCGATGAATGAAAAATATTATCTATTCATCAAGCTCTATTTATGTTTTAAATTCTACCATCACGTTATATAGGGCCGCACAGTTCCCTGGTTAACTCGAACTATCCCTAATTAAAATGATTGAGTAGCTTTTTGTCCTACATTCCACTATAACTTGGTAAATTAGACAGAAAACGCTTTATCTTTTCTTTAACTCGAATTATCCCTAATTATGTTTGGCAATCCTATAGGTCCAGGACCAGGGCGTCGATCCCAACTTGAGGGATGGTGATGGTGCCACACCCCTGCACTTTGCCGCCTCCCGGGGACACCTGTCCGTCGTCCGCTGGCTGCTGAACCACGGGGCCAAGCTGTCCCTGGACAAGTACGGCAAATCACCGATCAACGATGCGGCTGAAAACCAGCAGGTTGAGGTGGGTTTCCCCTGAAACATATTCAAGAAAAGATTCATGTTAATTCAACATTTTGTGGAATTGCAGTGCCTGAATGTCTTGGTTCAGCATGGCACATCGGTGGATTACAATGGCAAAAGTGGCGGCGGCTCGCAGCAGCATCCCCAGCAGCAGCAACAGCGCCACAAATCGCAGCAGCAGCATTTGAGCAGCAGCTGCCACTCGAACTCGAATTCGAACTCCTCGAAGCAAACCAGTCGCAGCAACACCATCAAGTCCAAGTCCTCCTCGACCCTGAGCTCCGATGTGGAGCCCTTCTATCTGCACCCGCCGGCCATTTCCGGTTCCGGTGGCGCCGGCGGCTCCAGCATCCTGGGCCTGCGCAAGAACAGCGACGCCCTGTACTCGCAGCAAAGCCGCAGCTCCTCGGAGAAGCTGTACAACGGCCCCGGCAACCCGGGAAACGCCAGCAACAGCAACACTGGCGGGGCAGCTTCGGGGGCGTCGCAGCTGCTGCCCAACGACGGGCTGTATGTGAATCCCATGCGGAACGGGGGCCTGTACAACACACCCTCGCCGAACGGCAGCATTTCGGGGGAGTCCTTCTTCCTGCACGATCCGCAGGACATCATCTACAATCGCGTGCGCGACCTGTTCGTGGACTCCGACTGCAGCAGCAGCGTGAAGCAGCACGGCGGGGGCGGAGGCGGCGGCGGCGTGGGCAAGATGCTGCAATCGAAGGGTGGCGGCAATGCAATGACCATCCAGGCGGACGTCCACTCGAGCTCGAGCGGCGCTGGCAGCGGCTCCGATGAGTCCGTCTCCATATCGTCGAGCTTCAACTCGCCGAAGCAGCAGCAGCTGCAGCACATGCAGCAGTTGCAGCAGATGCGCAGCCAGAGCTTCAGCATCGGCAAGAGCGGCAACTACAAGCCGCACAAGGCGCCGGGCTCCCAGAACGGCGGCGTGGGAGGAGCAGGCGGGGACCACGACTACGAGGACATCTACTTGGTGCGGGAGGAGTCACGGAAGCAGCACCAGCTGCAGCAGCAACAGCACCAGACGTCGCAGCTGCAGCTGCAGCACCAGCAACAGTTGCAGCAGCAGCAGCAGCTGCACAAATACAACGTCGGCAGGTCGCGCTCCCGGGACAGTGGCTCCCACTCCCGTTCGGCCAGTGCCAGTTCCACGAGGAGCACGGACATTGTGCTGCAATACAGCAACCATGTAAGGGATATTTTTTTAACAGATTTTTTTGAGGCCCAGGGTCTTAGTAGTTCGGCTTTTCACGGCCCCAACTTTCAAAGTTGACCGACGTTTGTATAAATCAAAAGATTAAGCAAGAAATGGTTATTGTTCAAGAGAATAATGAATAGTTGCACCCTGTTCTTAAAAAGAACAAGGGTATATTGGATTCGTGCGAATGTATGTAAAAGGGAGAGGGCAGCTTTTCCGCCCCCATAAAGTAGGGGTCGACAGCCGAGTCGATCTAGCCATGTCCGTCTGTCTGTTCGTCTGTCCGTCTGTATATATGAACACGTCCTTCTCGAAAATGGTAAAATTGGGAGACATAATTTTGAGTCCGCGGTGGGTAAAAAATAGTCCATAACTACTATATTTATTACAGACGGAAAGACAGACGGACATGGCTGATTAAGAAAATATACACTTTATGGGGTCGGAAACGAGTCCTTCTCCCTGTTACATACATTGCATAAACTTAATATACCATTTGTACCTTAAGGTACATGGTATAAAAATGTGGAGTGTGAATGTTAAATAGTAACATTTTCCCATAACATTTTCCTATAACATTTTCCATAACATTTTCCCATCGAAGCAGGCGATTGGGTATACCTCCGAGCAGTCATGCATTCAATCCTCACAGTTCATTCAGCTCTCGAGCTGACCGGTTGTCACTTTTGTTTTTTTACTGTATATATTTATTTTTTTTATTTTATGTTTTTTTTTTATTTAATTTAATTTTTTTTATTTTATTTTATTTTTTTTGGGCATTCTTTCACCAAGCACTCGCAGTTGGCCTCTCGCTTCTTGACGTTGTTGTTTTTTTTTTTTCCACTTTACCCTTTTTTATAATTATTAAAACAAATGGAATCCTAGGAACTCGCTTCAAGCAGATACAGTCTCGATTTTTCACAGCCAGCACGTAATCATACACTATTTTTATATATTTTTTTTTTTACTTTACCCTTTTTTTTTATAATTATTAAAACAAATGGAATCCTAGGAACTCGCTTCAAGCAGATACAGTCTCGATTTTTCACAGTATGATTACGTAATCATACATTATTATTTTTTTTTTTTCACTTTACCCTTTTTTATAATTATTAAAACAAATGGAATCCTAGGAACTCGCTTCATGCAGATGCAGTCTCGATTTTTCACAGCCAGCACGTAATCATACACTATTTTTATATATATTTTTTTCACTTTACCCTTTTTTTAAATTTATTAAAACAAATGGAATCTTCGCAACTCGGTTCAGGCAAATACAGTCTCGATTTTTTACAGCCAGCACTGTCCTCCCGCTTTTAATTATTACTCTATTTTTTTATATTTTGCTTTTTGTTATTATATCATGTACCTTTAGGTACAAATGGTATATTAACTTTGTGCAAATGAAGGAGCCAGAAGGAGACATATCCAACCCCATAAAGTATATATATATCCTTGATTAGCATCAACAGCCGAGTCGATATAGCAATGTCCGTCTGTAAAATAAAGCTTTTTTCATTAGGTTAGTATAACTAAGACGCTGATAATGTTATTCCCCTTTCCGCCTTCGCATTTTCTAGATCTTTCGCAAGAGCTATATCTTCGAAATGGTAAAAGTGAGAGACATAAATTTGAGTCCGCTGAGTCCGCTGATTGTTGGGCATGTGAATGCAAAATAACGTGCAGATCGAATAATAAATATAGAAGATATGGCAATTAATGTTTAACCCACCCCTTGCGACTAAAGCGTTTCTACTTATTAAAGTATTATCACCTAAATTTCCTTGAAAATAGTCGACTCTTATCAGGCAGGCAACCTTAGGATCAAACTTTGAACTTGTGCTTGCTCCTGACCTACATTTGAATACATTACTATTCCCAACAGCACCTGAACAATAAGCGAAGTATCAGCAATAACACCAGCAATAACAACAACCACATAATCAACAATAACAATAACAACAGCCTGCTGAACCGCAACAAATCGCACTCGATGATCGGACTACACAGCAGCAAATACGAGTCCTCGCTGAAGGACAACTACAGCTCGAAGAACGTGAACCTGAAGAATCAGCTGATCAACGGCGGCATCAAGAGCGACACCTACGAGAGTGTCTGCCCGCCGGAGGACGTGGCCGAAAGGACCAAGCAGACGCACAAGAACTCCATGATCCGCAACAATCTCACGGAGGTCTCCACGGGCAACAACAACAGCAACATTAACAACATGAACAATGGCAACAATCAGGGGGCCAGGAACCTGAAGCGGGTGTCCTCGGCACCGCCCATGCAAAATGTGGCCCTGGGTGAGTGATTTTTATGGGTTTATTTACTCGGTTACCAGCAAAGGCGTTTCAGTTAAATTTTAGGTCAACTTCACTTGAAAAAGTATATCATAAATAGGTTATGGAGACAGTAATAGTTTAAAAAGAAAGTTTGCAAAAAATAACAGAGAACGGTGCATAATTAATCTATAATTAATAATGTATTCAATTGTTAAGGCTCTTGGCAATTTGCAAAATGTTTCGAATGACAATGTAATATGCGCGAATTATATATGCAGGGTCTGGCACATTGCTAGGCGGCTAATTCCTATATATTTTCCCGAATAATTACTTGAAATCGCTGTTTAAAACCTCATAATTTTCGTAAATTCTTGGCATACTGCTCTAACTGAGAGTGTGATGCAACTGATGGCATACAGCAGTACGCCTCAATTTTTGACCAATGTAACATTGGCATCAACAGCAGCAAGTCTTCCAATGACAGCCCATGTGGGCCAGATAGCTGGGCATTATACTGGACCGTAGGCTAACCTTCAAAGCGCAGGTCAAGGCACTACGAACCAGAATAAGAGCTCAATGGCCAAGCACTTTTGGCTCATCGGGCCGCAAGCTCTCACCTAGCAACAATTTTGGGGACTCGCCTGTGACACCCAAATCCGGCGTATACAAGCACCGCAGAACCGTATCACGGGGGTTATCACCGGCTTCAAGTGGCATGTTCACAACGTCACTCCGCATAGGGACGTCTATCTGGCTACGGTCGCCGCGCAGGTAAATTTCCACTCCGGCCGGTACAACCAAAAGCCTGCAACGGCACCGGAATTGTTTGGCAGCTGGCCTTGTACACCCGAGGGTCCGTGTACATCGCACCGTTACCATAGCTAACCAGCTTAGTTAGCCGGCGCTCTCATGTGTCCAACATTATAGGCCAAAAGGTCACAGCCCGTATGGCTTTAAAAAATAGATCAAAACATTCACAAGAAATAAGTATAGCATACTATTAGGCTTCCAAATCATCAATCACTGTTTTGAAGAAGAAACTAATTTGTTCAAGGTGGTTCCTATAAAACAATGCAAATTCTATAGAAAAAACATATAAAATCCAAAGGCTGTGGTGATTATAGTGTTCATAACATTTATAAGCCAAAACTCGGAACTAATCAAGTGAATTTTACCCTTCTAGTCAATGGACCACCGCCACCACCTTTGCCGCCACCACTGCGGGTGCCTGTGCAACGCAACAACTTGACTGCCGATCAGCCAAGCAACATGAACTCCATTAATAGCAACAATAACCATACCAACAATAATAATAGCAACAGTAATATCTACAAGAAGAGTGCCTTCGGCTCCAACGGGGCCTTGAGCAATGCCGGGTCTGGCAATGCCGCAAGTGGCAATCCCGGGGCCGCAGGATCCGCCACTGGAGCTGGAAACGAGACCGTCGATTCGGATTCGGGACTCGAGGTGATTGAGGAGCCCAGCCTGCGGCCATCGGAGCTCGTGCGCGGCAACCACAACCGCACCATGTCCACCATATCGGGTGAGTGTCTGCAAAAATGTATTCTCACTTGATGGGCAAATTTCGGACAAAGTTTGTTAGGTTCGAATAGTCAATGGGTTGGCCCTGACTCTTATGTCACTCGATTTGTCTCTAACGACGCCGATGGCTCCCTGAAAATCCTCAGTTTTTGTTCAGCGTTCCTGTCGTTCAGTTTTGAGGCGCCGACATATTTTTATTTTAAACAATTTCAAAATTTCCGATGCTCCACATATTTGGCCAAGATTGGTATCCACTGGAGTAGGTTACAGCTGCGCGGCGGCGGCGCGATGAGCGGTTCAGACGCTGGCATTGCCGGCCAGGACCCGCCCCTGGGGGACACTGCCATCTCCTCCGGCGGCGAGGCCGGCAACCTTTGCAGCGACTGCAACTCGGCCACCACCTCGGACCGCGAGGACGGTGGCGAGTCCATGCCGGATGACGATGACGACGACGAGGAGAATGATGATGGTGATGGCGATGGCGATGGCGATGGCGATGGCGATGGCAATGGCAATGGCAACGTGAAGGCCGAGGCGGATGATGCAAATAAGGAGGACAAGAGGGAGTGCTTGCTGGAGCCGCAGCAGGCACGCATGAAAACTCTGGAGCAGAGGGAGCAGATGCCATGGGAGCTTGAAACGCCCAGCGACAAGGTCAAGATCAAGGACACGTACGTCATCTACAGTCCCGGGAATTGCACGCTCTTCTTGGACAGCCTGGACCCGCAGGCGAACAGCGAACTGGACAACGAGCTGCTCGAGCGCCACCTCACCGGCGTCAAGGTCGCCCCTCCCACTGGCAAAATGTGGCCCAGTCCCTCGGTCATAACCCAGGGCATGGCTTCGGGGACCGCGGCACAAAAGGCGACGGTGCCGATGTCCTACCACTCACTCGGGAATCCCTTCCTCGCCCAGAGTCACAGCGAGCGGCGGCGCTCTCCATCCCCGCCTGGCCATTACTGTGCGGAAGCACAGTCCCAGAACCCGGGGACCAGGAGCTGCGCCACCCACAACCGGCATCGTCGCAAGATGAAGTACCGCATGTCCGCGGCCCCCCGATAGTCGATTAAAGTTTGGTAAACGTCATCCCGGCTGGGTCTTTCAACTGGGAAGTCGGGGAGCTTATTGAAGGAGAGGTTCCGCACCATCAGTGGCTCGTGACTGTCAGTCAGTCTGTCTGCCTGCCTGTCTGCCTGTCTGCTTGTCTGCCCGCCTACCAATTGATCAATTTCGGGGAGAAAATTGGACAGTCATGCCTGGGAGGGTGGAAAACTTGAAGAAAACTAGTTGGCTCTTTCCCAAGAGAACCTGATGGCTTGGGTTTTGTAATTAGTTGTAGTGGTTTTTGAATTGGTCAAACATGAGGTAATCAGGAGAAGATCTTGGAGGGGAAATCGGGGAAAAAACATTTTCATGTTGGAGCTATTCCAAAGCCAAACGGCGGCCCCCATTATCACACAGTAAATATCCATATTCCACATAATTACTGTAATAGCAGCAATAAACGATAATGAAACAAAGCTTGAAAAGGCTTAAAATGAAAGAAATGCATGTTTGACATGTGTTTGGCTGCGATTTCCCATTTGTTAATTGGCGATTATGTCCGAAGAGGGGGCTTTTCTTTCGCCGAAGAAATGGGGGAGGGAAAGGCCTTCTGATTGAGCCAAACATTCACACATCCGTGGAAATGGTGGCGCAAACAAAGAGGTGGAAGTGCTGGAAAAGTGGAAGTGCATGTGGCGGTGCGATGGCAAAACAATCCGCCAGCCACTTGACTGTTGCCATAAAAGACACAAGTCATGGGACACGGTCAGCACTGGCAAAAAATTCGCCACATTTTCAGCGGTTATAGCTGGAAACTTTGCTAAAGTTTCTAGAAAAAGTTACCCTTCAAATGGTTGGTGGACTTGCCAGTTTTTACACATTTTTCAAATGAGTTTACTGTTGAAAGCATAAGTTCGATTGGGAATTTGTTAGAATTTTAAGTAGGTCCCCAAGCTTAGTCCTTTTGGGAACCACAATTGCATGTAGCAATTTTTTCGAGTGCCTCCACTATGAAATAGTGATATTTATGAGGGGCCTTGGAAGAGTGGACACAACGTGTGGCATCTCCCGACTTGCGATGAGGAAGCGATTTGCCAGCCCCAAGTCAACGAGGCCCCTGCACTCTTCCACCATTGGCAGGCGCAGAGGCTCGTGCTTGTGGATTCGTATACGAATTTTCCACCCGCACCGCCGCCCACATGCGGGCCACGCCCCCGAAGCTTTCCTCTTCACAGTTGTCTTTTTTTTTTATATTATTAGTTTGTTGCAAGTTGCGTGGAAACTTTTACCCCAACGAAAGTGAACGTGTTTTGGAAGCCGCATTCGCTGTTGCTGGATTTTGAGTTGTCGTTGCAGTTTAAGTTGCATGTATCTGCTTTTTTTGTTGCATTTTTCACTCGTACTCGGAGTCGTCGCGGCGCTGTCTTGGGTGAATAACTTTGCCGATGGCCCGGACTGACTTCAGTCAACTTTTGCAGCCACTTGGCTTCGGTCCGCGTCCTCAGTTTTCCGGTGTCTCTGCCAGCTATCCGCCGCGTATTGTTTTCCCAGCACCGAGAATGTTTGTGCAACTGTGTGGCAGCTTGTGAAGATCTCAACTCTTATGTCAAATCCCAAGTCACAGATCACGGGCAAGATGAACATGCTGGGATCGGTGAAGATTCACAAGAACTCGCGCAGAAACTACTTCACACTCAGCTTCCAGCGTTTCGATATTTTTCGGTGTAAGTGATGGCCGTGAAATAGTGGAAAAACAAGGATTTCTCAGGATATTCCCAGAGTTTTCATTTAGGATATTGCCCCTCAACTTTGTTGGAATTAACCAATCCGTCTGGCTTAGATTATTTTTAGAATATCACATTTGTTTTAAAATATCCTCTAAATCAGTGTCAGTGATCATGCTTGGCCTTAATATTGATGCATTTAACAAACTGCTAGAACTGTTTGTAAATCAAAAATAGTGACCATGTTTTGTGGTTTTACATTTTGTGTGTTTAATGATAATGACGTACTTAATGATTAACCAAAGAATAATATTTCTGAATCTACATTTTTTGGGTACAAATTGCTAGAACTTTTTGTAAATGAGATCTTTATCCTTTTACATTTTTCTATTTAATACTCGTAGTAATATTACCCAAAAAATTATACATACGAGTATTATTTGAAATTACCAACGGTCACTCTATAATCCCCAATATGAGTGACGGTTGGTAAATTTAGCCAGGATTTTAGTCGGTTTTAAACCGTTAATGGTTTTTATACAAATGCCCCATTGTAAACCATAAAAGTCAATGCAGAGCCAAAGTTAAGTCCCAACTCCTTTTCCAATAATTACCCTTGTCTATAAACAATCCCAATCAATTAACTAAACACCTTAAAATTAAAAACCCGGACATTGCACTCATAAAACAGCAGCCAACGCAATTGAGCTGGACATCAATGCCAAGTTCGAGTTTCTCCACCGACCCGTTACCGATACGTATCTACTCATTAATGTGTATTTTTTTTAAGTTAAACAAAAACACAAAAAGCGGCTTTGGTCCGCTCGAATTAATAGATAAAATGTGTGGGGACATGTGGAAAAATTGGCATTGCGTTCGCTCGTTTTTCACTGTCGTCAAAAATGCGAACCGCAATGCAACTCAATTCACATCAAACTGGCCGGACCCGATTTGGTTTTGAGTGGTTTGACCAAATATGCTAGTGCAGCCATGACCACCAAACTGCGGTTAAAAATGAAAACGAAAACGAGTGGTGGCTGTGATCGTGGTTGTAGTTGTGGTTGTCGTTGTGGTTGTGGTCCCGGTGGAGCCGTGAAAGTTGAGGATCTCTGTGATCGGGTTTAGATGATGTCTGTGATGATGTCGGCGAGGTCTGGGGTCCAATTAGCCGCTGCCTGCCTGGAAATCGTAAACAAAAATGCCACAAGCCACGACAGTTTCCATGGAAGCTCTTGTATGCGGATAATTGAATTTGGAGTTTCTTTATGGCCTCCACTCCCACGACAAGGGAAGAAGAAACCGGGATTTCCTTGTTTGAAATCAAAACAAAGAGCCCCAATCAACCAAAATCGATATGTAAACTCATTTATTTATGGCTTCAATTAAAAAATCGATTCGCATTTAAATTCTTATCAAGAGCTGGACTCTAGGCTATCAGCGCTCGCTTCTCCCAGTTGATAGATCAAGTGCCCGCTTATCGCCCCCAAAATGGAACCTTTTATCATCGGGCCCAACAAAAAATTATACTATATTTGATTAAACAAAGCGGTTTTCTAATTGGTTGTGCTATCTGCGATCGGGGCGGGCTTAAACCCAATAATACATGTACAGTATGTCTGGCCTCAGTGCCATAGCACTTGCTTTTTATACCATGTACCTTAAGGTAAAAATGGTATATTCAGTTTGTGCAAACGCATGTAATAGGAGGAAGAAGGCATGGTTAGAGCAAGAAATTTGCGACCCCACAAAGTATATATTATTGATCAGCCTAGTCAATCTAGCCATGTCCGTGTGTCTATCTGTCCGTATGTCCGTCTGTCTGTCTGTCTCTATGTATAAACACGTCGTTCTCCGAGATCGTTCTCCAAGAAATATAAATCTTTTCTCTTACAGTTGAAAATGTAAATATCTAGCCATGATACAAGTTTCATAAAGATCGGGCAATAAATAATAAAGATATGGCCTTTGCCAGTGTCAATACCGTCATATCAACTATTTGTATGTTTTGGTTTTATTCCTGTGCGCATATATGTAATTTGGGGTTGAAATATCTAAACGGAAAAAATAATTGATAATAAAAATATACCCATGGTATCCGCCCATGGTGGTCGAGAAATCACGACTACAGCGTTTCTGCTTGATTGGCTATGCTTTTGTAAATACTCACGAGACGAGTACTTGACAGTGTCTGGCTAAGACTACTTGGCATGACGACAACTATGTTTTCACTTGATTTGGGGACTAATTCATTTGAATTACTCTATAAAAAATTGGCTTAATGCTTTATTATTAGCACAAAAAGGCCTATACCATTTAGGTCTCCCTTGACCGTTTTCCCGTCTGCGCTTTCGAAAGTTTTCCCATTTCCCTGCCAAAAGTGATTCACCTGCGTTTGCCTGCTAATCAAGTTGAGTGCATTTTACCTAACCGATTTATATGCAACTAGGCCTGCGAGTCTCTCTGTCTGGTGAAAGGCAGACTACGCAGACATTTCGTATACTCGTATATATGCTATATATTTTATTTTGTCGGCTCTGGTGCTGGTGCTGGCTGCTCAAGTTAGCATGACCAGAGTCAGAGCCACTGCTAACCCACAAACTGAGGCACTGACTGCGGCGACTCATAAATAAATTTGTTCAATTCCAGCGAACAAGAAAGCCAAGCTGCTGAGCGCCCAAAACAGCAATCAAATTAATCCGGAGCTGAATCAAAATGGAGGAGCCCCGTCGCAGAACGGAGGAGCAGCCTCCCATAATGGCAACCAGTCCAGGAACGGCAGCATCTACGGCTACTCCGAGGGCGCCAAGAGCCAGAGGAGCAACTACCAGAGCTCCACCTCTGCCCAGCAGCAGCAGCAGCTGGGCCAGCAGCAGCAACACTATCATCATTCCTACAATCCGAGCATTTATGGTGGAGGATCCTCGGCCGAGGATCACTACGAAATGGCCCATCAGCAGCAGCAGCAGCAACAGCAGATCTATGGCGAGTCCCCCGGGAACGGAGGACCCCGAACCGGGGGCCCCAATTTGGTGAACAAGCAGCTGGTGCTGCCTTTTGTGCCGCCCAGTTTCCCCAACAAGTCCCAAGACGGAGTCACGCACCTCATCAAGCCGTCCGAGTATCTCAAGAGCATCAGCATCGACAAGCGTTCGTGTCCATCCTCCGCCCGGTGAGTGTGATCCCCCTTTGGATAAGCCTAAGCCCCCAAAGCCAAAAGAGGCATCCCCATCGCATCTGCAACACTTTCAATTAGCAGATGGCAGCTCTTTGGCTGCACATCTCGTGCAGTCTTCGGTTATAATTAGTATGTGGCGGTACAGTTGCCTCGCCTCAATTAGCCAAAAAAAAAAACAAAAACAGCTGCAACAATAGCTGGCAAAAACTGTATGAAAATAATAAACAAAGTAACATTAGATGCAAGACGCTTGGCTGCCACTGGGCAATTAGCAGCTGGCAAGTGGTTAGATGCCAGCGATGATCTCCTCTGTCGGAGGTGCCCACCAAACTTGTCCGTTTGGAGGGAAATCCAAACAAGTGGGAGTTTCCTTTCAAATTCTTAGTGCACTTTATGCCACAGAATATTCGAGTATTAGGTTCCAAAACATTTGAGTAACCTTTTATACTTGCGTTTCTTTAGTAACATATTTTATAGGCCAATGAATATCCATACATATCCTTTCCTTTTCCTTTTTTTTCCATATCAATATTAATATAAAATTAAATTCGTTTTTTCATGGCAAGCATGTTTGTAATTTATAACTTTTCTGGCAACATGCTCCCCAAATTCATTGGTATTTCTGATTTTAGTTTATATCGTTTTAAAGAATTCCTATACAAAAAAATGTACTCGTATAAGTTATAATATTCGCTTATTATAGAAATGGTAATATTATTAGTCTGACAAAATTAAGTTTGAATATTCATACGATGAGTCACTTAGGATGACTGTTATATGGTCATTTCCTATGAGACTTACTGAAAGCACTCTTTGTGTGGCATATACCAAATGTTGGTACTATTTGATACATTGGCTACTTATTTTTGGCCTGAAAAAAGCCAAGCTAAGTGCTCTGGCAGCGCTGCTCTTCCTTCGCCGCTCAAGAGTGCATGAAATTTTATGCGTGCCACTTTGCGGCTTGCCGCTTTGGCTGGCGATGTTGCAGTTGCAGCTGCCACTGCGGCCACTCAGTCGCAATCCGAAGATGCTGCTGCGCACACGCCACGCCTGGCGCAGGTCTGCCCACCCAAGAGCAACCTCAGCACCCAACCCAACCCAACCCCATCCAATCCCGTCCCATCCCGTCCCAACCCCTCCCATCCACCTGCAGTGAAAGTGCAGCTCTAATCCCTTCCACTTTTTTGGGCTCTTACAGTTCCACGGACACGGAGGACTACATGCAGATACAGATCGCCCAGCAGCAGCAACAGCAGGTGCACCACTCGCAGCACCCGCACCCGCACCCGCACCACCCGCATCCCCATCCACATCCGCATCCGCACCACCAGCATCCGCACCACCATGGCATGGGCGAGCAGCCGCCGCTGCCCCCGCCACCGCCTCCATTGCCGCACGGCATGCTGCCTCCTCAGCCGCTGATGGGCTTGGCAGGCGGCCAGGATGCAGCCACCTTGATGGGCGGCAAGGCGGGCGCCGGGTCCGGAACCTCTGCCTCCCACAAGCCGAAGAAGCCGCACGGAGCGACGCCCAGCAGCCAGGACACGGCCACCAGGAAGCAGCACCAGCCGCTCTCCGCTATTTCCATTCAGGATTTGAACAGTGTCCAGGTAGGGAGATAACTCAGATGTTACTTAAGTTTAGTCCCGAAGTTCCTAAGAGTGCTTCGTTAGTTTAGAAACCTTTGCATTTTACAAATCTCTTGTCAATATTGGCTTGAAAACTTGTTGGAAACTTGTCTCTCTTGCCACAATTATATGAAAAACGTTGAAAATTTAAAAATTTAAACCCACAAATTGTGAATATAAAATTGATATTGCTTAAAAAGGTCGGTAAAAACTGTCTGCTTAACTCAAGAATTAATTTAAAGCACTTCTTTAGTTTAAAACTTTCCTTAATCTTTTTCACTCTAAAAAACTTGTCTTTCTTGTCACAAATATATACAAAAAGTTCAACATATATTAATTTCCGTTTTTCACAAACTCGGTTAAAAGTGGCCAATCGCCACCTTGAAATCAATTAATGGAAATTCCTTTTAAAACTCGTATATTTTCAAAAGTCTGTAGCAACGTTCTCTACGCGATTAATAGAGACTTATTAATAGACATTTCTTTTATAGAGTAGCGCCAGCGAAGTTGTAATATTCCCATTTATATTTCTGATAAATACGAGTATTCCTAATCCGAATCGAAATCCAATTACAGCTACGCCGCACGGACACCCAGAAGGTGCCGAAACCTTACCAGATGCCCGCCCGGAGCCTGAGCATGCAGTGCCTGACCTCCGGCACGGACACCTACTTGAAATCGGACCTGATTGCCGAGCTGAAGATCTCCAAGGACATACCCGGCATCAAGAAGATGAAGGTGGAGCAGCAGATGGCCAATCGCATGGACTCGGAGCACTACATGGAGATCACCAAGCAGTTCACGGGCAACAACTACGTGGATCAGGTGAGTGGGCCTCTGGCATCGACTCGAAAATCGCAGGACAGGGCTGCCACGATACATTTATTCCAGACTTAACAAATTGTGTAACTTTCTAAAGTTTATTAGGAAGTTATCAATAAAAAACTTATTCTATTTTTGTTTTATTCAGAGAGTTGTTAGAATGTTGAGCTTTATACTCGTAAAATTAGTAAGACAATTCATCAATCAATGAATACAAATGTATTTGGTGACTTTCATAAAAATTGAAATAATGTTGATCTTGGGTTGTTTTAACCAAAATAATACGAATGTAAATTAAAGTTGGTATAGATTAGTTAAGATAAACTGTCTCCGGCAGCCCCTGTAACCCCAACTCATTTTCAACCCACAAATGCTTCCCAAACTGGCGACTAAGAAACCTGGCAAAGATCTACTTGCAGATACCGGAAAAGGACCAGGCCGGCAATGCCATACCCGACTGGAAGCGCCAGATGATGGCCAAGAAGGCCGCCGAGCGGGCCAAGAAGGACTTCGAGGAGCGCATGGCCCAGGAGGCGGAGTCACGGCGCCTCTCCCAGATCCCGCAGTGGAAGCGGGACCTGCTCGCCCGCCGCGAGGAGACCGAGAACAAGCTGAAGTAAGTCCGAGTGTGGGGAGGGGGGTGGAGCCATCTATAAACCGGTGGTGTTGATCCTCTTCCAGGGCGGCCATCTACACGCCCAAGGTCGAAGAGAACAACCGGGTGGCGGACACCTGGCGCCTGAAGAATCGGGCCATGTCCATTGACAACATCAACATCAATCTGGCCGGCATGGAGCAGCACTACCAGCAGATACAGATACAGGCCCAGGCCCAGGCGCAGCTGCAGCAATACCAGCCGGTGGCCGGCAACAAGGAGAACCAGGAGGACGGTCAGGAGGGCCAAGAGCAGGCCGGGCAGCAGGATCAGCAGCTGGGCGGCGAGGGTCCGGGACAGGGAGCGGCGGCCGAGGAGGAGGACAACATCATTCCCTGGCGGGCACATCTCCGGAAGACCAACAGCCGCCTGAGTCTCATCTGAAAATCTGAAAGAACGATTTTGAATCTGCATCTGGCACTGCATAGCATCTGTAATCCTGATTTGAACTTCCCCAAACCCATTCCCTAAGCGCATTTTTTGTTTTTTTTTTTTCAAAGCCTGTGCAATTCATTAAAATATATATATATATAAAAATGTAAACCTAGTTTTAAGCTATTATCCAAAACGAAACGAAAACTATACAGCTACTCTAAATTACTAGACCATATGGTAAAATCGCATAATTATACAAAATATGAACCTAATGAATCAGTTTTTTTGTTTTTTTTTTCTTGCGGCAAAGCATATATTCGTTATTTCTGAAAAATTAAACGGTGTTGTATGATTTACGCGATATTCACATTTTAAACTAATTTCGAGGCCCCTTTGTGGGTGCCTTGTGCTTGAATTTATTAAGTAAAGGCATTAATTTAATTCTATTGTCTAAGCATTTTTTTATTGTTATTTGTTTTTATATACGCGGCTCAAACAATATTATTAACTATATGAACCATACACACATATGACTTACATGTACTACATTTATGAGTAAACAAGCGAATGAATGAATTAATAAAACTATTGAATATATATTTAATTCGAAATTATCTGCTTGCCATATCGGGTGGAGTGTTTGCTCAAAAATCTGACTGGTAGTTCTTTAATCGTTGTATTTAGCGCCAACAGCTGCGATATAGACGTGACTGCTCCAAGGGTTTTGTTTTGTTTCGATTGCGACCTCTAGATTTAACAAAGAGTTTTAGACTTGTTCGTCTTTTTTGGTTTTTTTCGCCTGCGGATCCACAGTCCATTTGAGATTGCGCAGGTGCAGCATCGGGAGATAAGGCGGCCCGATCCGGCTACTATGCCCCGAAATTTCCAAGTGTACTGCCTACGGCCACTGCATAGATAATGCCAAATTAGTTTCGGACTTTGGGTGGCTTAATTAAACCCCCTCGCCGGCATGCCCGTATGCATATCAGCGGGGCCTATTAATTTACCAAAAGTATATCGCCACTCCACGCGTGCCCGCTGATAGCGCCCCCGCCGGACCCGATCCTATATAAACAAACCCCATAGGATCGGAGGGCCAGCATTCGCCAGTAAACCACCAGTGTGAATATCCCATCCGAGCAACCATGAAGGTCCTCAACCTCTGCCTCCTGATCGTGGCTTCCGCCGCCTTCCTCTTGGTCAACACCCACGTAAGTAGTGGTTCAGTGTCCTGGGAGGCCCAATTTAACCCCTAACCGACCACCAACCGGTTGCCCGCAAACAAACAATCAGTGCTCGCGTACTCTACTATCAAAGTGACATCAGATAAGTTGCAAAAAATAAAAGCCAACTTGAATGCGCATATTATTTTTGTCTCCATTTTTTTTTTATTTATTTTTTTTTTTACAAATGAGTGCTTGTAAATATTGAAATAAAGAAAAACCAAAGGCAAGGGTTTTTAAAGTGAAACTGTATTTAAAAATTGCGTTAAAAACACTTTACCTCTCCCGCAAAATGTTTACCCCTAATATTGACTCACATATTTCTATATATCTTTTGATATACATGCGAAAATACATTATATCTAACCCTTAGCGTTTCCTTTAGTATATTTGTTTATTAAAACCTCTGGATCTCACAGATAACAATTCCCCAAATAGTTGTAGATATTAGTATAAATAGTTTAAATAACACCTATAGAAAGGAGTCTTGTGTAACCTCTAGCTCTCTATGCCTTCTATATTTAAGGTAATTTGAGAGGGAGCACAGAGAGCTAGATATATTAATGTATATGTAATTTATAGATTTCATAAACACACTCCCCCGACAAACCCCAATTTAACACCCAATCCTCATAAGTAATCCCCTTCCCCACAAAATGCATAAAACGCAAATGTGATCACGTTTTAAGAGAGACTTTGTGTTTTGTGTCATGGATTTAGGCCAACGCCGTGGGCCGTTCCGAAGATGAGATCGTCATCGACAACATCATGGCCGACATGGAGATGGAGGACGGCGAGTACATGGACTTCGAGGCCTACGGCTTCCTGCGAGGCTGCGCCAAGGTGATCCGTCGCGGATACAAGGGCCTGAACGGCACCAAGTGCTTGATCGAAGAGGTGGCCGGCATCATGCTCTCCTGCACCGGCTACCTGACCGACATCGAGAAGTGCACCGTGAACGTGCCCAAGGACGTCCTGAATATCGTCAACACTGTGAAGAAGATGACGAACATCAGCAGCAGCATCATCCACCTGAACTCGCAGCTCTGCGCCGCCGACGAGACTAGCGACGCATCCTGGCTGAAGGATGCCGGAGAGTGCTCCAAGAAGCTGGTTTGGGCGACATTCTCCCTAACCCGACGCATGAGCGAGCTGATCAATCAGTCCGCTGCCCTGCCGCCCACCACCAGCAGCTGCTACCTGGACGCCACCCACAAGGTCGTTAATGACTGCAACAACTTTGTGCCCAACCTGAACCGCTGCATCGACAACATCACCAATT
The DNA here is from genome assembly GCA_021223825.1 of Drosophila ironensis. Lineage (NCBI taxonomy): Eukaryota > Metazoa > Arthropoda > Insecta > Diptera > Drosophilidae > Drosophila > Drosophila ironensis. The sequence goes on along the minus strand of JAJJHQ010010118.1, from coordinate 460,602 downwards.
AAGCATCCCCGCGCCGGATGTCTTCCAGCTGTATTGTGTTTTCCCTAACCGCAATAAAGCCATGAGATTATAAGCAAACAAAATCAGATATCGCATTGATTAAGTGCTTAAGTGCCCTAATCGGAAAGGGTTTTGAGATCCGATTTTGGGGGACTTTAGAAAAGAAATCAAGTTAGCTGGAATTGTGAAAATCATCTAACTCTTTCTTTAAGAATACAAGTTCAAAATTTATTGGAGTTAACATATTCTTTAAAAATATACACCAGAAAACTCTACAGAACGACTTAAGTTAGTTGGCATTTCAAGAAGAATCTTAAAACTATAACTATTTTTATAGCATAAAAAAATGCGAAAATGCCAAATTAATTTCAAACTCTGAATAGAACTACTTCAATATATTTTAAATATTAACCAACACTATTAAGCAATAAGAAAAATTGTTTTATAAACTATTTTTGGCCATATCTTCTTTATTTATTATCCGAACGGACCCTTGATTATGTCTCCAGCTTTGAAGTTTTCCAACATATAGCAGATGCGAACTATATAGCAAATGCGTACGCTTCAGGTAAGAAAAAAACGTTCATTGTTCAAGATAGAAGTGCTATTCAACACTGGCATTTTAACAGGAAGAAAAGTAGGCATGTACAGTTTTATGCAAATTTCGAATCTACGATTTTGACAACCAGCTTGTCATTGTCGATTCATAAACCTTGCTATTAAGTCGTTAGCGTTGCTAGAATTCATCTGACTATTTATTCAAGGCAAGTAGAATCAAAACGCTTGGAATTTATTCAAGAAAATTGCATGGAAAATTACGTTGAGATCGGAAAATAAATTTAGAAGATATGACCAATTTAAATGTAAGCACCCCTTCCGACAGCAACGGCAAGCCACTGCAAATGCTTGGTGACGTCTTTCGTCTCTTCTATGACTTCTTTCCTTCCGCACCTGTATACATACAGAAGTGTGTGTATGTACGCACAAAACATGAATGCAACTACCTCCTTGCGTTTTCGGTACGCCTGGTAAGGGCAAATCAAAGCACCCCTGGCAATTTGTTCGCTTTGCAAAATCGCACCATAAGCCAGATTTTGTTGGCCATCCAGATGCTGCTTCCTTATGAGTCCGGAGCAATACGAGCAGCGCGTTCGCGCTCAGGCCCTCGCTTATGCTTCCAACGATCCGTCTGGCGGAATCCAGAATAAAAAAATATGCATTATAATATAGATTAATATGTACAAACTCGTAATATAACAAGTAGAAACGCTGTAGTCGAGATTTCTCAACAACTAGATACCATACCGGATTTCTTTATCA
>JAJJHQ010010118.1:403043-458334 GCA_021223825.1 Drosophila ironensis | reverse complement strand
AATAACCCACATCCTCAATAATCCCTTAACTAGGTAAACGCCCTGTCACTGCCGCATCCCGGCAAGGACTCCTCCGAGGACCTGCAGAAGGTGCAGACCTTCGGCTTCTTCGGCAGCACCTACAACGCCCTCAAGCTCGCCCTGCAGACCGTCAAGGGGCTGAACTGCGTCTTCAAGTGGGTGGCTGGCATCCAGGACAGCGCCGAGGCCTTCAACGAGAGCATCCTCCTGTGCGGCGCCACCGCCAGCCAGGACGTGACGAACCTGATCGCCGCGAACCAGGCGGTCATCGACTCTTGCGGCAACATCCTCAACCTAAAGTCCACCGTCTGCGCGGGGACGGATGACGAGAATGCCAAAGTCTCAAACAGCTGCTTCGTGAAGACCCTGTCCCTGATGTTGACTCTCAAGGATCAGGTGGAGGAGGTTGTAGAGCTGTCCAAAAAACTGCCCCAAACGGGACCCAATGCTGTGGAGTGTGTGAACGAGGCGGTGGACACCCTGACCCGCTACTACACCGAGTTCCCCCAGAACATAGTCGAGTGCTCCAAGCTATAAACATTAAATGTAAATTTTTTTGTATATTCTGGTACCCCGCAAGGATCTACCAACCAGTTTTCAGCATTCAATAAAACCATTTTTTAACTAACATTGTGCAAGTTAAGACATTGTTTTATATCATGTAACTAAAGGTACAAATGGTATTTTAAGTTTGTGGAATGTAAGCAACATGGAGGAGGACACGTTTCCGACCCTCTAAAGTATTATTGATCAGCACCAACACCCGAGTCGATCTAGCCATGTCCGTTTGTTCGTCTGCCCGTCTCTCTGTCTGTCTGTCTGTCCGTCTGTATGTATATTCACGTCATTTTCCGAGATGGTAGGAGCCAGAAACGTAAATATTATTATAAGTGTACGCAGATTAAGTATATTTAAAATGTTTGCCACGCTCCTTTCCGACTTCGTAATTTGCATAAAACTGAAGTTTCTTTCGACATATTTGCCCATAACTTGGACAAAGTAAGAGCTAGAAAACTATTTCATTGTGCAGTAGATCAGCTTAACTATTACGCAGATAATGTCATTTCCGTGTTTTCCGCCCTCGCATTTGCATATCAATATCCCCGAAATGGTAAAGCTAAAGAATTTTGAGTTCGCTAAGTCTGTTGATCGTCAAACACGTGCATGGAAAATTACGTTGAGATCGGAAAATAAATTTAGAAGATATGACCAATTTAAATGTAAGCACCCCCTTCCGACAGCAACGGCAAGCCACTGCAAATGCTTGGTGACGTCTTTCGTCTCTTCTATGACTTCTTTCCTTCCGCACCTGTATACATACAGAAGTGTGTGTATGTACGCACAAAACATGAATGCAACTACCTCCTTGCGTTTTCGGTACGCCTGGTACTGGCAAATCAAAGCACCCCTGGCAATTTGTTCGCTTTGCAAAATCGCACCATAAGCCAGATTTTGTTGGCCATCCAGATGCTGCTTCCTTATGAGTCCGGAGCAATACGAGCAGCGCGTTCGCGCTCATGCCCTCGCTTATGCTTCCAACGATCCGTCTGGCGGAATCCAGAATAAAAAAATATGCATTATAATATAGATTAATATGTACAAACTCGTAATATAACAAGTAGAAACGCTGTAGTCGAGATTTCTCAACAACTAGATACCATACCGGATTTCTTTATCATCCATTCCGTTTTTTTTCACTTTTATTTTTCAAATAATTCGTCAAATTTTTTGTTTGTGGCATCCAAAAAACAGCAAGTGCACACATACATACAGTCCTGTATGTATTGTACAATATGTGCAAATATACACAAACTTCTGTATGTATACACGGGCGGACAGATCGAAGTCAAAGAAGAGACTGATGACGTCACTCAGCATGTGCGGTGGCATGCCGTTGCCGTGGGAGGGGGTGAGTAAAATTTAATTGGTCACATCTATATTACTTGTATTTATTATCATTTAGGAGATATAGATATTCTATATATATAGATATAGAATAGCGGGCGTAACCGGCTGATTTTCGCAACACAGATAGAAAATAACCCTACTAATGTAATATCAAAATTAGGTACCTATTCAGTTAAAATGGTTTGCGGGGGTGCGGCGGGAGGTATCCGATTTTTAAAATAAACTTGTGCCGAACTAATATCCCTAGAATTAGAATGCGGAATTAGTTTTTCTCTATCTACTATAGTTTCCATAATCTAGGCGTTCATACGGATGGACTCGGCTTTTGATGCTGATCAAGAATATATAAACCTTATAAGGTTGGAAAAGCTTCCTTGTCCCTGCTACATATTTGACCTTCTCACAAATTCAATACCCTTATTCTTTTTTTAAAAGAATCGGTAATAAAAACGGAATATTTATTGTAGTCCTAATTAATGTGGCCACCCTATTTTCAACGCCACCAGGCCACCAGACTTAGCTCATTAGGCTGGCAAAAATTAAATTCGCATTTGGTCCCACTGATTTATGGCGACAGGACTGCTAGTCTGCTTCAGTTGTTAGTCTTGATTCAGTTGTTAGTTTGCGCTCTGCAATTAAGTTTGGGTTCAGCTTATTGATTTATATTTCTTATTTTTTTAATATTTTTGCAGTGGTTTGGTGGAGTATCGAGAGATAAACCCCTTATTGGCTTTGCTCTATTTTTTTTTTATTTATCATAGTTATAATCATAATTTAAATTTAAATACATTTTTTTTTTTTGGATCCTTAATAGTGATATTGTAGCGTTAAAGAAAATATTTCTGAAATGATTTCCTTAGTTGAACATTAATCTTAATTTGTTGATATATTTTTTTCCCTGGATCCTAAATAGTGATATTATAGCGTTTTTTAAAGAAAATATTTCTGAATTTATTTCCTTAGTTGAACATTAAACTTAATTTGTTGATATTTTTTTTCCCTGGATCCTAAATAGTGATATTATAGCGTTTTTTAAAGAAAATATTTCTGAAATTATTCCCTTAGTTGAACATTGAACTTAATTTGTTGATATATTTTTTTCCCTGGATCCTAAATAGTGATATTATAGCGTTTTTTAAAGAAAATATTTCTGAATTTATTTCCTTAGTTGAACATTAAACTTAATTTGTTGATATATTTTTTCCCTGGATCCTAAATAGTGATATTATAGCGTTTTTTAAAGAAAATATTTCTGAAATTATTCCCTTAGTTGAACATTGAACTTAATTTGTTGATATATTTTTTTCCCTGGATCCTAAATAGTGATATTATAGCGTTTTTTAAAGAAAATATTTCTGAATTTATTTCCTTAGTTGAACATTAAACTTAATTTGTTGATATATTTTTTCCCTGGATCCTAAATAGTGATATTATAGCGTTTTTTAAAGAAAATATTTCTGAAATTATTCCCTTAGCTGAACATTAAACTTAATTTGTTGATATAATTTTTTCCCTGGATCCTAAATAGTGATATTATAACGTTTTTTAAAGAAAATATTTCTGAATTTATTCCCTTAGTTAAACATTCAACTTCATTTGTTGATATATTTTTTCCCTGGATCCTAAATAGTGATATTATAGGGTTTTTAAAAGAAAATATTTCTGAGATGGAAAAAGTCAATCCTAATAATGATACCAAAACCGGGAAAAGACCACACAATCCCTACGTCGTATAGACCTATAAGCCTACTTTTATGCTAATCCAAACTCTTTGAATGCTTATTGACTTGGATAAACACATACCTAAGACAACAGGAAGGAATCCCGTCACATCAATTTGGGTTTCGTGAAAAGCACGAAACAATTGATCAGGTCAACAGGATAACATCAAAAATTCGGAACGCGTTCGAAAAACGAACTGCCATATTTTTAGATGTCTCTCAAGCATTTGTTAGAGTCTGGCTAGAAGGTCTAATGTACAAGATCAAGGCAATGCTCCCCAACAATACCCACAAGCTATTAGAGTCTTACCTTCACGAAAGAAAATTTGTTGTGATGTGCAACACTGCTATATCTGATGACATCACTATTGGAGCTCGAGTTTCTCAAGGTAGCGTGCTAGGGCCAACATTTTATGTCCTCTACACAGCAGACATCCCGACAAGTACACGACTAACAACATCCACGTTTGCTGATGATACAGCTATTCTTAGCCGATCAAAATGCCCGAAGCAAGCAACTGCGCAGCTAGCTCTTCATCTGGTCGATGTTGAAAAATGGATTGGCGAATTAAGGTGCACGAACAAAAATGCAAGCACGTTACGTTCACCCTGAACAGGAAAAGTGCCCGCCGATTACGTTAAACAACACTCTACTCCCGCAAGCAAGCGAAGTGACATATCTATGAGTGCACCTCGACAGAAGACTCACATGGCGCCGGCACATTGAAGCCAAAAGAACACACTTAAAGCTAAAAGCCAGCAGCCTACATTGGCTTATCAACGTTCGTTCCCCCCTTTACCTGTTATATAAAGTCCTGCTGTATAACTCGGTTCTAAAACTAATATGGATGCGAGCTCAGTCGAAGATCTTGAGAACCATCACGGGGGCACCGTGGTACGTTCGCAACGAAAACATACATCGGGACTTAAACATTCTACCAGTCAAAGAAGCGATCGCAGAACAGAAGAAAAAGTACATTGCCAAGCTATTGTTGCACCTTAACCACCTGGCGAGGGGTCTTACAAGGATGAGCAACCAATCACGTCTTCGTCGCAATGACTTACCCACCCAGCGACCGGCCTGAGGGACGCGCAACCAGAATGCAGCCATAGTGTTGGTCAAATTTTAATGTTAAGATTCGTAAACTTATTGTTAGTCTCAAAATCAAGAGAAAATTCAATAAATAAAAGCAAAGTTAAAAAAAAAATGCTGAAAACTGGTTGGTAGATCCTTGCGGGGTACCAGAATATAAAAAACAAGTAGGAACGCTGTAGTCGAGATTTCTCGACAACGAGATACCATGTACCTCTTTTCTTTATAAACCATTTCTTTGATTTTATTTTTTTTTTTCAAAAAATTCACCAAATTTAGGTTTATGTGCGGNAAAGAAAATATTTCTGAGATGGAAAAAGTCAATCATAATAATGATACCAAAACCGGGAAAAGACCACACAATCCCTACGTCGTATAGACCTATAAGCCTACTTTCATGCTAATCCAAACTCTTTGAATGCTTATTGACTTGGATAAACACATACCTAAGACAACAGGAAGGAATCCCGTCACACCAATTTGGGTTTCGTGAAAAGCACGAAACAATTGATCAGGTCAACAGGATAACATCAGAAATTCGGAACGCGTTCGAAAAACGAACTGCCATATTTTTAGATGTCTCTCAAGCATTTGTTAGAGTCTGGCTAGAAGGTCTAATGTACAAGATCAAGGCAATGCTCCCCAACAATACCCAAAAGGTATTAGAGTCTTACCTTTACGAAAGAAAATTTGTTGTGATGTGCAACACTGCTATATCTGATGACATCACTATTGGAGCTCGAGTTTCTCAAGGTAGCGTGCTAGGGCCAACATTTTATGTCCTCTACACAGCAGACTTCCCGACAAGCACACGACTAACAACATCCACGTTTGCTGATGATACAGCTATTCTTAGCCGATCAAAATGCCCGAAGCAAGCAACTGCGCAGCTAGCTCTTCATCTGGTCGATGTTGAAAAATGGCTATCAGATTGGCGAATTAAGGTGCACGAACAAAAATGCAAGCACGTTACGTTCACCCTGAACAGGAAAAGTGCCCGCCGATTACGTTAAACAACACTCTACTCCCGCAAGCAAGCGAAGTGACATATCTATGAGTGCACCTCGACAGAAGACTCACATGGCGCCGGCACATTGAAGCCAAAAGAACACACTTAAAGCTAAAAGCCAGCAGCCTACATTGGCTTATCAACGTTCGTTCCCCCCTTTACCTGTTATATAAAGTCCTGCTGTATAACTCGGTTCTAAAACTAATATGGATGCGAGCTCAGTCGAAGATCTTGAGAACCATCACGGGGGCACCGTGGTACGTTCGCAACGAAACATACATCGGGACTTAAACATTCTACCAGTCAAAGAAGCGATCGCAGAACAGAAGAAAAAGTACATTGCCAAGCTATTGTTGCACCTTAACCACCTGGCGAGGGGTCTTACAAGGATGAGCAACCAATCACGTCTTCGTCGCAATGACTTACCCACCCAGCGACCGGCTTGAGGGACGCGCAACCAGAATGCAGCCATAGTGTTGGTCAAATTTTAATGTTAAGATTCCTAAACTTATTGTTAGTCTCAAAATCAAGAGAAAATTCAATAAATAAATGCTTTAACAAAGTTAAAAAAAAAATGCTGAAAACTGGTTGGTAGATCCTTGCGGGGTACCAGAATATAAAAAAATATTTACATTCAATGTTTATAGCTTGGAGCACTCGACTATGTTCTGGGGGAACTCGGTGTAGTAGCGGGTCAGGGTGTCCACCGCCTCGTTCACACACTCCACAGCATTGGGTCCCGTTTGGGGCAGTTTTTTGGACAGCTCTACAACCTCCTTCACCTGATCCTTGAGAGTCAACATCAGGGACAGGGTCTTCACGAAGCAGCTGTTCGAGACTTTCCAAAAATTTATAATTTATTGATATGAAACATGTTTTTGTATGCGAAAAAGGCTTGCGGAACTTACTTTACGAACGCGCCTCGTCTATACATCGTTTTAAATTTTCAAAACTAGAAACAAAATTTTAAGTCTGCTGAATCCGCGATTGTTGGGAATGTGCATGCAAAAGTACGCCCAGATCGGAAAATAAATATAGGAGATATAGCCAGTTACTACGTTTTTTTTAAAACTTTTTTTTTGGCTTTCTGTTTATATTCTCTTTTTAGTAACACCCCAAAAGTAGTCAAAATTTAAATGTCTGTTTTGGCAAGTTAATAATTAAGAAGGGAACCAAGACATCTAAAAGTATACCGCACTTACCAATATTTGAAATATATAATATAAGAAGAATACAATGGAATATGGTTGATAAAAATATGTCAATTTAATTTTTCGCACATGATGTTATTTAATCAGTTGCACTACCCTGTTTTTCGTATATCAGCCAATTATATCTCAAAAATATTTCCTCCTGTGGCTGTGAATGTTTATAACTTTTATGAAATGCCCGCCCCAATTGCAATATCATCATTATCAGCACCTGGACACCCGCCGGACACCTGATTTGATTTTTCAGTGCCCTTCCACGAGCGATTCTATGGCCACGTGAGAACATTTCGCTGATAAGCCCGAGGCGATCCGATGGAGAGGTCCAAAAATACCACGATTACGGGGTCCTTATCGACTGGCTTTTATAGCTCCAGCACTTGGCGCATATCTATAAAATAATAACTCAAAACAAATACGAGAACCCCAAAAAAGAATACAATATTATAAAAAGAGAAACAGCAGGCCAGCAGGCGGTTTTTGATATTGTTTCCATGGGAAAAGGCAGACGCGTCATGAAAGTCAATATACAATATTTCACAGAAATAAAATGCACCAGCAATTTCATTTATGAGTCAATCCAAGAAAGCCATAGTGCAGTATTCTGTGATCTAATACTTTGAATTAATCACTCAAAAGTAATTTTAAATAATTTCCTTGAAACTACTAAGCCAATAGAACAGTACTAGCCATAAAAATAATCATTGTAGCATGTATTTTCAGTCACTGTCAAGTATCGACCAGGCAAAAAAAATGAATATTATCATGCCTTAACAATCACTACCAAATGAAAACTAAAATATCTATTTTCCGATGAAAAAAAACAAGCAAAAATGCATATTAATTTAGTATTTTTTTAGGTTTACTTTATTGTTTTATTTTTATTATGCATATAGTAGTAATCCATTTTTTCTTACTCGTTTTTCTCGACATTGTTTGTCGTGCATTTTTAGTTTTTATATTTTAATTTTATTTCTCTTTTGTATGTCGCCTCATTGCACTAAAAAATTGGTTGCCATCTCTTTCTCTTCCTCTTGCCTGGCATAGCGCCTTCTCCTTCTATGCCATGCAAGCTCCGCTAATTGCCATCTCGCTTTAACGCTCTTAAACGCAAAATTAAACAAAAATATATAATATGTATATAAATGTAGATATAGAACAAAACACACATTTAGAGGGGAACAAAATAAAAACAATAAACAAGGGCTGCTTACAAAATGCTTGCTTACACTTAATTGCCATACAAAAAAAATTAAATACAAAATTGTTTACTCTTCTTTTCGTTTCGTTTCGCTGCGATCTGTTTTCGTTTTCGATTTGTTTGTTTCATTCCCGATCCTTTAAATTTTGTTTTGCTTTCACTTTCTCTACGTCATCAGCGCGATCAGGCAACTAATTTATGCAAAAATATATCGATTTCTGTAAATATATATGTTATGTATATAGGCGCATATCGTAATCGTATATAAATATATATGTATATATATTACAAAGTTAATTGTTTTCATTGTTTTTGCTTGTTTTGTTTGTTTTTTGCTTGTTTCAATGTTAATATTACAATTATCTTCTTAATCTTGCACATTAAACTTTGTCTCTTGCGTGTTGCTTCGTATTTGCATCGTTTTTGTTTCTGCTTGGGAGTTTTATATTTAAAGCGGAAAGAGCAAAAAGAAAACCTCTATTTATAAAATAAGGTTACAGTTGGTTGCTGGTCGCCGTGTTGCATATAATTAAACAATTGTTAAACAAAACTAATAAACAATCCTCCCTCGCGGGCCGGGCAACCAAAACGATGCGCGACATCCTAAAAAGAATGCTTGGCTTCTTAATTACAAATTACTTGGGGGGAAACGCATACTTTATATATATGCTAAATATATATATATATTTAAAAAAATATTACAAAAATTGTAATCAAAATAATTTAAAAAAAATTAGTAATTATGTATAAACCAATAGAACAATTTGTTGGTGGAGCTGGAGGAGGGACGCGTTCAAAAATCGTTTACAATTCGTTCTTGTTGTTGATTAATTAGCGAATACGAAAAGTTTAGGTTACGTGTTTACATAGCTCAATCCCATTCATTCGAAATCCCTTCGAATTGTTGCTTTATCCTTGTTTTTTATATATAAACGTGTAATTGAGTTGTGGGTTGTGTTGCACTTAATTGCTGTTGTTCACAGCGGCCACCACTGTCACCGCCGAGTTGTTGTGGTTGTTCTGGTCCACGCTGTCCATGTTGGGCACATAGTCCAGGGCCATCATGCACGCGAACACAGTCATCACCATCTTCGGCTTCACCTCGGTGATGTCCTCGGGCAGTGCGTACACCCGGGCCCCGATCTTGCGGGCCATGGAGATGGCGTACTTGGCGTTGGCCAAGTTGTCCTACGAGTTATCAAAAACACAGATTAGTTTGACATTACATCACTAATGGCAAAAGATAAAGAAAACCTCTCTAGAAAATGAAGTTACAAATCATTAGCTCCCCAAAATCAGATACTACATGTCCGTTAAGATAGGCGGACAACAATAATTATTGTTGGAGTACACGAGTACGAGTATAGCGCCCGTTATACTTCTTCAACGTAAGGGAGTAGATTGCATTGAAACTAACGGACAGACGGACAAGCCTCTAAATTAGAACATATAATAACAATTATCAAGTTATAAAATAACCCATGTTCAATTACAAAATATATCTTTGTAGAAAGGCGGAACAACAAACGGAAATACAACAAGTAGGAACGCTGTAGTCGAGATTTCTCGACAACGAGATACCATGTACCTCTCTTGCCGTTGCCGTGGAAAAGGGTGGGTAAAACTTTAATTAGTCATATCTTCTATACATATTGTCCGATCTCGACGTAATTTTGCATACACATGTTTGACGATCAGTGGTCTTATTGGACTGAAAATGATGTCTCTAGCTTTTACCATTTTTGAGATATCGATTTTTTTGCAAATACGATGGCGAAGACGGTGAGTGGCAAAAATCCGAGAATATCATTATTTGCGTAATAGTTAAACGGACCTAATGCAAAAAGAAACAGGTCTCTAGCTCTTATTTTGTCCAAGTTATCGAGGAAAATACAGTTTTATGCAAATTACGAAGGCGGAAAGGGGCGTGGCAAAAATTATACTGAAATAAACTCGACCTGCGTACACATATAACGGACCTCTAGCTCTTACCGTCTCCGAGAACGACGTCTTCATACATACAGACGGACAGACAGACAGACGGACATGGCTAAATCGACTCGGCTGTTGATGCTTATCAAGAATATATATACTTTATAGGGTCGGAAACGCTTCCTTCTCCCTGTTACATTACATTGCACAAACTTAATATACCATTTGTACCTTAAGGTACATGGTATAATAACCTTTGGCAATAGATGGCATACAAACTAACGGACAGACGGACAACCCGCTATATCAATTACAAGGGAATAACAACTAGTTAAAATCTAGTAACTTGAATAAGTTCTATGCTGCTTTTCAATCTGAATTCCTTACAGATAATAATCAAACGCTGTAGAAAGGCGGGACAACTAACCTCCTGAGTGCCACTGGTGCGAACCAACTCGTAGTTGATGCTGCCCTCCTTGATGGCATCGATCAGATCGATCACGACCTTGCCGTCGGCAATGGCCGGGTCGTTGAAGTTACGCAGCTGCGACTGCTTGCCGGCGTCCGAGAGCCGGTTGTTCACCCACTGGACGATCTCCTTCTCGATGATGGGGTTGCCGGTGTTGGCCAAGCGGGACAGAATGGAGAGGGTGTAGGCGCGCATCAGTTGCCAAATGAGGGCTATTCAGGAAATTCGAGGACATTAGTAACTTTTCGAAGAGCAAGTACAAGTAAATACCCACCCAATGTCAGTGTGGCATTGCCGTCGTTCAGATCCTGGCCAGCGATGCCAACCAGCGAGAACTTCAGCTGCTTGCCCAGGTCCACGGCGTAGTTGCAGTTCTCCAGCTTCTCCATGAACTTGCGCAGCGGCGTGAAGCGCTTGTGCACACGATTCCAGTTGACAATGCCCGGCTTGATCACATCGAAGAGCTGGAAGATGACCAGGCCATCGGCCAAGTCCGAGTACAGCCAGTTCACGTGCGGCGACACACCCATAGAGTTCATCCAGTTGCGGTATGCTGCGGGGTATCAGAACACATATCACATCAATTTCACTTCATTCTCACATTCTCAGCTCTAAATTTAGGCATTTAATCGTGTCAGTAGGAACTCCACTCCGCAATTTTTTATTGCTTGCACTTCCTGTCTCGCCGCACGATAAATGTTTATCTTTATGCCAATTGAAAACTGGGTTCCGAAAGCATTTTATTTCTGCCATAAACCAAGACCGTTGACTCCGCGACCATAGATTAATATATTTGAAAATAAACTTTATCGATCAACGGTCGAGGTTTATGGTAATAGAATTGCTTGCTACAGCCAGTCCGGTACTCACTCTTCTCCTCGCGCGTCTCCTCGATGGACTCCAGGCCCTCGATCTGCTCCGGCTTGTCCAGGCCGGGATGGTTGTTGAACAGATTGGCCACAAAGGCCAAATTCAGCTTGTAGACCCCGTTGACGACGTCCTGCGGCGTCAGGAAGCTCCTGCAGTTCAGCTTGGCCGCCTGCTGCAGCATGATCTCCGCCCGCTGCTGCAGGTCCGACTCGCGCAAGGCATCCAGATTGACGTCCGCATCGTTGCCGGCAATCTGCTTCAGCAGATGCGAGTAGATCTCCGAGTCGACGATATCCGACTGGAAGTTGGTGCAGCGACGCGAGATGCCCGCCCGCTCGAGATGGTGGTTCACCCATCGCAGGAGGATCGCCTCCGGCGACATCTTCATCAGGTCCTCCAGCCGCTCGTTGTCGAACAGCAGACCAGCCAGTCCCGGACAGCTGTCCAACGTGATGTGGCTAAAGAGGCCAATGCGGATGATCTGCCAGAGCAGGCCCAACACCAAATGGGGCTTGCCCTTGGCCAGGTCGTGGGCGTCGATGTTGACAATGTTGCAGCCAATGGCCTGCGAGGATACCAGGGCCAGAGTCAGGTTCTCGAACTCACGGTAGACGGTCAGGTTCTTCTTGTTGATGGCCCGCTCGTCGATCGTGTCCGGGCAGGAGTGGTTGATGATCTTGCAGAGCAGAATGCCGTCCTTGATGCTCAGATACAGCCGCTTGCCCTCGCCGTCGATGGGCAGCAGGTGCTGCAGGTCCTTGTCGTGGCCCAGGTTCGAGTTGATCCAGTCGGAGAAGGCCAGCTGCTCCTCGAGTCGCACAGAGTGCGTGGTGCCCTCCGACGAGATGCTCGACATGCCGCCGAGCGTCTCGAGGTTCTCCTTCTTGGAGACCACCGTCTTGAACGTGCTGGCCACATCCTTGCTCTTGAGGTCCAGGCACAGCGTCTCGAACTCCTCCAGGTTGAGCTTGCCCTGGTGTGCGGTGCGCTGTTTGCTCTTGAACTCGTCAATCATCTCGCGCACCTGGTAGCCGGCCAACTTGAAGCCCACCTGGTTGAGGGCATCCTTCAGCTCGTGCAGGTCGATGAAGCCATCCTTGTTGGCGTCCAGCTGCAAGGCAAAGGAAAACATTAAACATTTGTACAGCCGGGCAACAGGTCATTGACATTGTCAAGGGTGGGGTGGAATGCCAGAGGTAAAGTGAAACCTCAAGCAATCTCATTGAACATACGCTTATCTGGACTTGCCTATAAGACAAACAAAATGTAAGGCACAAAGAAGTTATTTAAGTGGCAGGTCTGCAGGTCTTGAGATCGGCGAAATGACCGGGAAGGGACGGGACGGGTGGATGTCTATGAGTAATCCCCGCGATGGTCAAGTCATGAGTAGGTTGCGCGATCGATCTGTGAGTCATCGATCAAATCCGAAAGCCAACACACAGCCCACCTGCTTTATCTCTGGAATTCCAATTCGAAATCGCTTGGCTGGGCGGCAGGTATGCAAAATTACACAGCCCGGTTTTCCATCTCCTCGTTATCACAACTGCAAACTGTAGACCTTATCGAAATTAATTTCCATTTTGCTGCTGCTTTCTATGCGCGCTCCCCAGAGTAACTATCTATCTAGGTACCTATGTATCTTTCACCTGACTGACAAATCGAAAATAGCTTGCTGGAAATCGCGCGGTTCCGTGAGATCGCTGATGGGTGAGTGGGAGCCGAAATAAGCCAGCAATTGAGGTGTCTGTTGGCTTTTTGTACCCCCAAAATAACAAGACAGCCAGATATACAAAGCAGAAAAGTGAAAGCCCAAAATCATCCGATGAATCAATTGAGAAATACTTGAACTAAATCAATTTCCTCTGCCCAGCGATGACTAAGATATGCCAGAGTTCGGGGCCCTGGCAATACATTTTACTTGCTCCACTTTCGATGACTAAGTATTTAAAAGTTGCTCGCAATCAATACGTTTCTTTTGGATTGATTAGCAAGCCAAATGTGCTTGGACTGCACAATCTTGCCAACCCGAATGGTTACCTGCGATAAAGGGCAAGTGTTCCGAATAATGGTTGGCTATTCATTAGCATTTATTTGATTATAAGAATGAGATGTCTAAAACAAACTTTTGCCGCCAAAAACTCCCACTAACCTTGCCCAATGTCACCTCTGTTGGTGTATATGAATGGTGTAGTCTTGTTGCCTGTCCCATATACTCGAATAACGATGATACTCCTCCCCAACTCTTGGAAATGATGGAAAAACCAAACATTTACCATTTTGCCGGGCGGCGTCGTAAAAGTTTCGCTTTTCTGCGAATGCGAAATGCTCGGATTTGGAGCTGGTATATAGGAAGGTATATTTGTATAGTGTATCAGCCGATACTGGACTGTGGAATTTATGGTGGGGTCTTTGCTGGTTGGGTTGTTGGGTCGTTGGGTGGTGGTTGGAGCGTTGATTGCTCCGCTTTTGCTGTTTGCCGATAAGATAAATGTCTGTGCGGCAAAAAGCGAACGAACATAAAATCGACAACAGCGCTCGATTACGTATATGGTAGTGATATGAAAGAAACCACGAAAAAACTCATCTCGGGCCCGAAACCACAAACAAACTAATAGAGCCATCCCATGACTGACATCTAGCGGAAGTGATTTTGATTTAGGATTTTTTCTGGCAAGTCAAATTCTAGGGGGGCAGGGAAGGCTGGGCAATGGGTCAGTTGGGGCGCGTGCACTTTATCGGAGGTGTTCACTGTAAAGGCGCCCACTTTGTGTGCGTGTCTCCGGTCGTCGGTGTTATCGATTAAAAAGCCATAAAGTGCTCCGAGAAAAAGCGATAGGGCCAAAAAAAAAACACATAACTCGTATCAAATAGAGAGGGAGTGATTACGTGAGCCCTGAGCAATAAATACTGTCCAACTTCATGGACTTGCAATTTGAAATCGAAATTTGTTCTCGATATTCAGCAGGATTTGTGATCGACTTATCCGTTGCCTGTCTAGCAGGTAAAAGAATCGTACATTGTCCATTGTCCGTTGTCCGTATAAACATATAATTATTGAAAAAACTAACTGCATTTACAGATCCCAACAATCTTGTCCCTAAACCTAGGCTCATTTTGTATCCATGTCCTGAAAATCGTGTTCAAATCGGTTTGTCTTAGGCAGTTTGCACTGCCACTTTGCAGTGGCGCCACCTACATCGGGAATGAGCTCCTCGAGATTCTGCTTGAACTCCTCGATCGTCTGGTGGTGTTCCACGTTGATTATATCGGCCATGATCGCAGTTGTGTTTGCACTTGATTAGCTTTCTGCCTTTATTTTATATCGAGCGTGATCGCTTCTGTTTTTGCTTGGCACAAACAACAAAAAAAACAATCAATTGATTTTTCACAAGGGAACACTTGAAGAGACTCGAAGAGACCCGCGTCTTTGAAGCGTTGCAAAGAAAGCCGCGCACGCGCACGAGAACGAGAACGAGAATGAGCACAAGAGACGGGGAGAGCGGAAGTGCGACTGTGCGGGAGAGCCAAGGATATTCGTAACGTTGCTGCTTCCGGGCTCCTGGATTCGCTTCGACCAACCTGCTGCTGTGTACCAACTGAGTGGCGAGCGACCGGAGGCGCACCATTTATATGCCTTGGCGTTTATCAACAAAAAAGCGCAGCAAAACACAGCCGTTAACCAATCGAACGGGCACAGAGCAGGGAGCCTTATCAGAACCCAAGAGCGGGTCACACAAAGAGAGTTGAGCTAAAAAACACCTTTGCCAGCGAGCACGCGTCATCCTGAATCACAAAAAACTAAAATATCGCATTCCCGTAAAAGCAACAGTTCATTCAAAGTTACTCATGCCCTGCAAGGGGTGGGTGGCAAGTGCAAATGCAGTTTCTAATTTAAAAACCCCGAAAAAAAGGTGTCGGCGTCACGGAATTCGGATATTTAATTGCCCGAAGCCCCCTTCCGGCCTTAGGGCACTCTTTCCAAAATTCTAGGAAGCACTGATAAGAAAGCAGACTCTCCGGAGGCTTCTCTTTGGCCCCCGGATCGATTGGGTGCACTCTCTTCGGCAGGTGGATCTCTGCCAGGGTTGTCAAGGTTTGATTCTACATTCAATTAAAACTTCACTTGAACATTTTAATATATTTACATTAATTTAAGATAAAAATATCTCACATATCATGCAATAATTAAGAATTATTGAAAATTTAAAACTATATGAGAACCTTAAAAAGGGAAGTGGGTTCTACTTTTAAATTCTATCTAGAATGTTACTTGCCAAACAACTTAAACTCATAAGTTTCGAAACAGAGACACTATAACCATTCCCTTTAGATAAGTGATATGTGTAGTTTCATAACCCTTTAAGATTAATAATGGTAGTTTCTGGGGAGTACCTAGAAAATTTAAATTTTTGGCTTGTAATCGATCCCTCTCAAGTAATCACTAAACATATAGTTTCTGTACAATTCCTCAAATATTAACGTTTCCCCTAAGAGAATCTGAACAAAGCGTTTCCGATATCCCTTAATCTCGTACCCAATTTCGCCTTGAAAGTGACTCATGACGTTTAAAATATGTATGCTTTTAGGTGACAATCTAGCATGTAAGTTGAACGCAATCGAATTGAGTCATGAGCGAATATCCAATGGGTTTTCCCCGATGATTTGGCAACCCTGCCTAGCAAAACACTCAATGGCGGGGCACAAAAGTAAAAAAAACTGTTTTTAGCAAATTGCTTACGCATCGAAAAGGTTTTCGGTTTTCGGTTTTCGTTTAACGGCATTACTATCGGGCAGGTAAAAAGTAAAGAGAGGCAACACCTGAGACAGCTCAGCAGAGAGACAAGGTATTTAAACGTAATTGTTTTTTTAATAGGCATTGTATCAGCGAGTGAATTATGTGGCAATTGTCATTTCGCTTAAGTTATAACTTGTAGAACATAAATCCAATTACGTAGCGATAACGAAACGGTTCCGACCGGAGCGATAAGACAAGGAAATGCGTTTGTAAACCGTTTAGAACTCCTTTGGGGAGAACTTTTCCAAGAAATCGCACTACAAATTCCATGTATCGCTTGGTAATGCCATAAATTACTTGAAATTTATGGCATTAGTGCTTCCCTTCCATGATTTTTCAGTATTTGTGCTTCCCATTTTTATGTTGCAACCGAAAATGCCGATTATAGGCGCGTTAATCGATCGATTTCGATTGTTTAATGACAAATTCACGGCATACTTTATATATAAATACCCACCTAAAACCAGGCATACATTTATGGTACAAGTACTTCCTTGATATGATTTTACAATATTTGTGCTTTCCAATATTTCTGCAATCTTTGATTATAGGCGCGTTTATCGATTGGTTTCGATGGGAATATGAGGGAATATGACTAATCCCCGCGCATGCCACTCCCCGATATGTAAAATAAAAACAGAAGCCCACCCAAAACCAGGCAGCTAAACAAACTTACATATGTATGTCGATCTTGTGGCATTGTTTGCCGCGATGATAATCCAGTTGACAATTGCATAATACCCGATAGCGCAACTGCAGCTGTGTTTTCGATCAGATTGCAACCTTTTTTGTGGGGTCTGCGTTTATGCAATCACACATCAACGGAATTTAGCCATATCAGAGACGGTCGTTAACCTTTTGGGGAAACTCGCTAATTAGACCCCCGCACCCCGCCCCATTGTTTGTTCTTCAAATTGACATTCAGCGCTTATTCCGTATTTAACCTTATAATCGTACAATTAGCGGCCAGTTGGAAGGCATTCGTTGTTGAACACTGACGTGCAAAATCAAAAACCAGAACCGCACACGCCTGACCCCGTGAAATTGGCCAAAAGCAAAAGCAACTTTCTACGCGGAGAGTTCACTTTTTGGTGTCACCATTGCTAACCCTTCACCTGCCTGCCGTTTTCTCGAAATTCTTTGGCTCTTTTCTTGGTTTTGCTGGATTATTTTTCCCTTTTATCTTTTTTTTTTTGGCAGCAATCATAATTATGAAAAACAACGCGCGAAATTTTTGTTAATGAATGTTTTGCCCCGTCCGCCCCGCGCTCGCATAAACCATGCTGGGGCATGCTTCTTAGTCATTGTCATTTAAAGTCAATTTACAGCAAATGAAGTTCATTAGCAGGCTCGACGAAAAATTATAAAATAAATATGAAACAAGTATTGTAGAAACGCTGAAGTCGAGATTTCTCGACAACGAGATACCATGTACCTACCTATTTTCATGCTCATTTAGTTTTACCGTTTAAATATTTTAGCCCCAAATTAGGTCAAAGCAGGAATGGATAATATGACGTCATGCGGCATTTTAACACTTTGAAAGACGGTCAGCATATTTGTTGGGCGTATCTTCATTAATTATTGTCTGATCTTTATAAAACTATAAACATGGCTGGATATTATAATTTTTGGCTATAAGCAAAAAGATGTACATCTCTAGTTCCTACCATATCGGAGATATTGTCAAATATGTGGAAGAAAAGGAATTACGTCTCTAGCTCTTAATATCCCGGAGAACGGTGTTTCCATACATACAGACGGACGGACGGACATGGCTTGTTTGCCCAGCTTTTAGGGGGCATAATGTGTTTGTTGTGCCCGTGTACCGCACTGAAATTGAGATGTACGCGTGACGCAATTGCAGTGTCGCGGCGATAGTTTTGCTTTCGTTGGACCGGTTTTGCTTTGCTTTCGGGGCCAGCATACATTCCTTTCCCATTTCAATTGCAATTCGAAGCACGGGCGTGCTACTCACCCGCTTTTGCATATCGAACTACACGCGTTGTTATCTTCCCAACAGTAATACATAGCAATGTAGCCCCATTATTGTTTCTCGACCTCGACAACAATGGCAGCATTACATCAACATTCAGTATTCGACATCCCAGAGCCGCCGATTGAACGTGAGTCAACAGCATTCGAAACATGTTAATCAGCATTGTTTGATAGATACCCGTACTCCTCATATGTACAATATAGCGGCGAAACATGCACATAAAGATACGGGGTGTGGCATGTGCATAGGAACCGAACCCCCTAGGCCCCTAGGCCCCTTTGACCTCTCTGTCAGATAGTGTTTGGCATTGTGGTGGAGGCTAAAAAACGACAGGCACAAGTACTTCATAGCTTTGCTTTGCTTGCCAGGGAAATCAATTGAACAGAAATTAATAAGGCGCCCATACCCATGCCCATGCCCATGCCCATGATGATCATAATCATGATATGCTAGATAGTTGTTTACCGTTGCACGGCCGTAAAAAAGACCACCAACGCCGTGCATCCCACAAAAGCGGCACGAGCAGCTAGAAAAACACGCAAAATACAATACGGTGTCTAAACAATTTCAGGTGTTTCCATCAAAGAATAGTAGCTGAATGGCCACTGTCTGGCGTGTTATTATTTATTTCTAGCCTCTATGATAATTAGGAATACTAAGGATGAGCCAATACAAATACTTTTGAGAGCTTCCAGGAAAATCGAAAAATCATAATCGCATAAACAATAGACAATTATAAAAATAACAATAAACAAAAATAAACATAAACAATTATAAAAATCAATATCTTTGCCAAAGAGTTCTTACAAATCGCAACAATGTAAGATTTGAAGAACTTATACAACTATGAGGTTTTCAAATGTGATAAATTCAAAATCCATGGGCTTCTAAAGTTCAATATCCCAAATTTCACGTATTAAGTGTTTCGAAGTTAAGAATAATAAGTCGAAGATTTAAGTACAATATTTCGAAGATTCAGAACCAATTAATTCACAAATTTTGCATCAAAATAACCCCGTTTCCTAGTTTTTGCACTGATGAATTTTCGAATAAATTGCGCATGGGTAACAGCCCAGTTTTGAAACCTTTTGTCGCCTGGTTAGCAAAACGGTGTCAGTGCGTTACTTTTCGTTTCTCTTGCCGTTGCGTTGTGTTGTGGTTTTTATTGTTTTTGTTGTGCTTTCCGAGTTGTTTGCCGGTCGTTGTTCGCATTCAACTTTGTCGTTGTGTTGTCGTTGTCGTTGTCGCTGTCACTGTCGTTGTTGTCATTTTTGTTGTCGCAGTCAATTGAAATTTGTAACACGTAAAGCGAATTTTGACTTTTCGCTTGTCTGCGATTACTCGCAACTCGGAGTAATAAATATTTATGTAGAAATTTGCAGTGCGTCGTCCAGTCGAGCCAGGAAAAAAGAAAAAAACATAAAAAACGCTAAGTAAATTGTATAATCAGCAGTGACACATATCCGCTAACTAGACAGCGCGGCTCGTAGGCGTGGATGCCGCAAAAAAAAAAAACAATGGCTCTTGAAATAATAGCCTATGCCCGCTCAATTTTTGCGGTTTCGGTGTTTTTCCGTATTGTTTTTTGTTTATATTAAATATGGGAATTTAAAGTGTCGCTAATGGGCCTCTTGTAAACTCCCACAGTTAGTTTTTCAGAAAGTATTCAAGGGGATAACCATTTAAGCCTAAAAACAATCCTATAATATAACTGCTTTTGGCCCCTTTTTCTGGGGGGTATTTTAAATGCCTGTGACGAGAACAGGGCCAAGGTAATAGGGGTAATATTAGTGTCGCTAATGGGACTACCTTAAGGTAGAAAAGGTATATCAAGTTTGTGCAAATTTATGTAACAAAGAGAAGGAGACATCCGCGACCCTACAGAGTATATAAATTCTTGATCAGCATCAACAGTCGAGTCGATATAGCCAGGTCCGTCTGCCATTCTGTCCGTCTGGATCTATGAACACGTCGTTCTCGGAGATGGTGGGAGCTAGAGATGTAACTCTTTTTGCTTTCGGTGCGTTATTATTTCAGGCAGATAAAGTTTGTTTTAAATTTATGCCACGCCCATTTTCGCCTTCGCAATTTTCATATAACTGTGCAAGCCTCTACATACTTGACCACATCTTGGACAAAATAAGAGCTGGAGACAAATTCATTAGGTCTGTTTAACTAGGACGCAGATAATGTTATTTTCAGATTTTCCACCTTGGCAAAAGCTATATATTCAAAATGTAAAAAACTAGGGACTAAGTCGGCTGATCGTTAAGCATGTGCATGCAAAATAACGTCCAGATTGGACAATGAAAATAGAAGATATAGCCAATTAAAGTTTTGCCTGGAATTTCGTTATTAAGAAACTTATTCAATAAGGAGATACATATTTAAGCCTAAAAAGAATTTCGTATTATCAATCCAATAATATCACTGCTTTTCGACACGTTCTTATTAAATATGCGAACTGAAACTGTCGCCAATGGAACTCCCGTAAACTCCCATAACATTCCAGGAGATAAATACTAATACCCCGAAACTATTTCCTATTTTTTCAATACTATAATAGACCGCCCACCCTGAACAACTATTTCCCGCCCTCACCCTTCACTTGGGTCAAGAGCAGGGCCAGGGGCAAGGCATTAGCCTTTCGTTGTGTTTTCCCAGAAAAGTGGGGTTTTTATGTCTCTTTTTCTTGCCCAATCAGGGTTGGGCCGTCGTCTGGGAGTGCGACTGATTACAGTTTCGCGAGTGATATACTAGAGGGTGTCCGCTCCGGTCAGGATGAATTACGGGCCAGGATGAGTCACTTGCTAATTAGGTTGACAGGGCGGACAGGGCGGAGAGGGCGGACGGTAGCATGAATCCCTAATGAATGTAAGCGAACGCCTCGGGGCACAAATTAAAAACTAAGATATTAAATGTCATAAATATTAGGTAGGCAAAGCCCGACAGGGTCAAGCCCACACACAACTGGTAGCTGAAATTCGGTTTCAAATATCTTTGGACCAAAAGTTTCCCCCTCCTGTTGTCCCTGTTGCCCCTGCTGCCCCTAGTTTAATAAAAGTTAAAATTCACTGCTAATTGAAGTGCAACAAACGGACTCAATTGTGTTGCTAAAAGAGCGTTTAGTCCGGCTAATGAACTAGTTCCCCGCTCGGCTGTGGGTGTTAATTGTATTGGCCACGCCTCAATGATTTTCCACAACATCGAGCCACAACACCAGGCCAAACATGAGTGACACAGACGAGGGACGGGACGCGGGGGGAAAGGCAGCAAAGCAAGACCGGTGTACGGGGCATTCCAGCAAATGTTTCGTCAAGTGTAGAGCACGCGACGAAAAGCGATCTGTGAAAGTCAACGCTGCACTTCATTATGACAAATTTACAGTTAATCAGCGAGAGGGAAAATCGGGGGAAAACGGGTTAGGGAAATGTGTGAAAATACCCCAAGCCCCGGAGGCCGGGGGGCCCGGTCACACTCGAGTTAATATCGAAAATGAGCCACTAAATCAAGCGTGTCTCTGCTGCTTACCATACCCGTGTCCATATCCCATATCCCATGTCCATATCCATATCCACTTAGCCGCCGCCTCTCGCCTGCTTGGCATTTCGTTTCGTATCTCTGTGGTGCCAAGTGAAAACCGAAATGGCAAAAAACTGATAAAAAGAAATGACAAACAACCCGCCGCCTCTGCCCCCCCAAAAAGGTAACTGGCCAGAGTTCAACAAACCCTGCGCGCAAAAACAAAAAAAAACAAACAAATAAAAAAGGCGGTTTGCCGGGCAAACCAGAAAGGAGAGCTGCCAAAAATGCCTTCCAGGCCAATACCCTTCAAAAGGCAAGTCCCCAAGAGAGCCTTCCTAACGAATGGGATCTTCAATTCTGAATTGTGACGGAATTATTTCAAGACTAAGAAGGAATCTCAAGATCTTCAGCTTACGATCGTAAAATTGTAACAAATGATTCGAGGATAAAAAAATATCATTGTTTACCAAAAATTCTCTCCCAAACCTCAAGATCTTTGGATTATAAATTGTCAATTAAGAGTTCTACCTCTCATGTAATCCAGTTCTACCTCTCATGTAATTCTTGTTACGTTAATTTAGACACCACATTTCTAATTAATTGGTAAACAACCATTAAGTTAAGTCATAATGTATTGAGAGTTGATTAACCTCTCAATTGTAAACGAATTATATTAACACCAAAGAATATCGTCGTTTATATCTGAAACCCAAAGATCTTCAGATTATAATTGTCCATTCAGAGATCAAATGTTTCCCAAGTAAAGACTAGAGAATATTATTGTTTCCATCTCAAACCTAAAGATTTTTTATGTTCTTTTACTTTCTTCCAGCAATTATGTATATATCCGCCTAAGGAACACATTTCTAATTTATACAATAAACCATTTTTTTGTAGATACTATGAATGGGTTATAATGGGCTTAAAAGATCAAAAATTATTGGTACTATAGTGTGACAGAAGTTGGAAGCCCATGACAAGATCATCTTTAAGTCGTATATTTAAAATAGCCTTTTAGGGAAACATCTTGAGATTAAGTATCTCAACTCATTTAGGAAATTTCTAAAAGCTTTTTAGGGAAGGCCAAACCCAAGTTAGAGTTTTAGTTATGTGACATTTTTATAAATATAGAAAAAGTTCTATAAACTCTATTAAAACATCCCATTTTACATATTTTAAGTAAGCCAAAACCGAGTTAGAGTATCATTGAAAGGAAACAAAATGCGTTAACTCGACCAAGAGGACCAAGACCAAGTGCCAGAGGGAAAAGTGGCAGAGTGGCAGAGGGAGATATTGGCCGGGAGACGACTTCGCTGCAGCTGCAACTTGTCGCATATGCAACGCAATAAACGCACGGCAACACTTTCACTCTCGATTAATACAAAATACCCAAAGAGTAGGCCTAAAAATCACACTGGAACTATGATCTGTGGCGTCGAGAGTATTTTCCGAAAGCCCCAAACAACTCAAAGAATAATAACATGCACAAAGGAAATTGAAGATAATTCCAAATATGCAAATTGTGCAGAAACGATCGAACGATTTGTTTATTCCCCAAATCACGTAACACTTACGTGTTTGGGCGGCCATCGGCAAACAAAATACGGAATTCTCCGCGCGGCATGATATCATCGGCGCTTAATTGACTGTCCGCAGACTGCACGACCCACTGTGCGGCACGACTCTCGGGGGACACAGTGTCTGCTGTCTGCTGTTTGCTGTCCGCTGTCTGCTGTCCGCTGTCTGCCGTCACACAATCCCCGGCTGGTGCATTAAAATCACAAAGAAAATTGACGAAAAGCTCGCTAAGTAAATAAATAACAAGGAGACAGCGAGCGGCGAGCGTTTTTATGGAAATGCCGAGCATATTTAAGTGCCTAAGTAGCCGCACCACCCCTTCTGCCTTTGTGCCGCCTTTTGCCTTTTGAATGTGGCCCCCAGCCCCCGAAAAGTGCACTCAAACTGCACTTGAATGCTTCCACATCATCCCCGGGGCAGCCGCAGCCGCAGCCGCATCCACATCCACATCCACAGTGTTGATAAAAGCCAAGCTGCAGCAACATCTGAGGAGGGATTGTTTGGTTTGCCTTGCCCTGCCCTGTGTGTGAATGGGAGCAGTAAAAGCAGAAACGGCCCAAGAGCCGCTGGCAAGGTAAGGAAAACAGCGGCAGCCGTAAGACCTAATAAACGCAGCAACCAAATGAATTATGTGCTGCCTGCAACAACACTCGCCCCGCATGCAACAAAAGGAAAACAACGCACAGCCGCGGCTAAAATAATAGCAACCGCATGCTATCCAAAGCCGAGCCCATAAATTCCAAGGCATTTACTGGTCAATCTTCGGGCCAAATCCGACCCATACCAAATGAATCATAGGCCAAAGTTGACGTCCCCCCTTGTCACACGTAACGAATGCAAATTCAGTCTTCATAACCAATGCTTCTTGTGAAAACTATATGCTCAAACTATATACGCCCTCGCCTTCGCCCTCGCCATCGCCCAAAATCAAATAAAAAATCCCCTCGTACTTAAAAAGCCATTTGGTAATACATATTTTGTGGCGTTCCTCGGGACTTTCAACTTCCAGCACAATTGTTCATCAAGTATGCAGCCCGATAAACCATAAAAACCCATTGCACATCGGTCCGGTCCGGTCCGGGCTGGGGCACTCGAAACGCGCGGCTTTGTGGCAATTAACACTGCCACTCCCACGCAGAAACGGGGGGAAAAAATTAATAAATAAAATGAAACAGAAACAGAAACAGCAACAGAAACCAGAGACATGGACGAAAGACAAACAAAAGCAGCGCTTTGTGCGTGGGTGTGGCAACCCTGCCGTCAAATTTTGACACAAAAATGTTACGATAAGCGACAGCTCTGGCGGGAATTTTAAACACCCAGTACCCTGGATTTGGAGGGGTTAGCTAGTATCTTTCCAAGCTGAAACCAACATAAAGATAATTACATCCCATTTTGACACAACAGTGATGCGATATGCGAGAGCTCTATGGGGAACTTCAAACCCCCAGTACCCTGGATTTGGACAGGTTAACTAGTATCTTTTCCAAGAGGAAACCAACAATAAGATCCTTACAAAGGGTCTAGAAATCGCGTCCCATTTTAACACAACTTCGAACCCCAACCCTGAATTTGGAGGGATTAACACCAAATCTTTTAGTATCTTTTACAAGGGGAAATCAACAAAAAGATCCTTACAAAAGGTCTAGAAATTGTATCCCATTTTGTCACAACAGTGATGCGATATATGAGAGCTCTATGGGGAACTTCAAATCCCCAGTACCCTGGATTTGGAGGGTTTAACTAGTATCTTTTCCAGACAAAAACCAAAAAATAGATCCCTACAAGGGGTCTAAAAATTATATCCTATTTTGACACAACTTTGAACACCCATTACCATAAATTTGGAGGGGTTAACTCCAAATCTTAGAGTATCTTTACAAAAGGAAACCAACAAATAGATCCCTAAAAAGGGTCTAGAAATCCCACTTTGACACGACAGTGATGGGATGAGGAAGAGCTCTATGGGGAACTTCGAACACCCAAAAACCCTGGACTCTGAAAGATGAACTAGTACGAGTATATTTTCCAAGCGAAAGCCAACCAAAAGATCCTTACAAAGTGTCTAGCAATTGTATCCCCCAGTGTTTACAACCCTTTCACAATCAATAAATGTTTATACTATGTATAAAAGTACTGAATGGGTTATATACAAACTGGAAACCCATGGGATCCCAGTTTGTTTACTACGACAAAACTAGTAAACGATAAAGAACGTAGACAAAATGGTATGCACAGTATTACGGATTGATTGCGGAACTGGATTCATTGTATTACTCGTATGTTATTGTTTGTATTATTATTTTTTTGTATTTTTTTCCGTTGCCGCCCGAGCCGTGGAATTAGTCATCGCAGCATCATCGTCTCTGACGAGAGTAGTGAGTACAGAGATTTCGCTTTCAAGTGTCAATCAGGGTTGAGTGCAGCGGGCCACGCCCCCTGACGCCCATGACGCCTAGTACGCCCACCCACCCATTTAGCAATTACGCTCCGTTTGAGCAGCGTCTTTATCCTGTTTTCATTTTCATTCCGCATCTTGCGAATGCGAAAATAAATCGTTCCGTTGGCCACGCATTGAATTTAAGATTTTCCACACAATGGACTCCATTGTGCGAACGATTAACACGAAGCACGCGTGCGACATGCCTTTCGGATTTACACTGCAAAATAACTGCAAGGCAACTCAATTTTGCATTTATTAGGGGATAGAATTTTAGTGCCAGTATCAATGAAAGGGAACACAGGTCGGGTCGTTCGTTCCGTCTCGGATAAATTCGCAGTTTAATGCCTGAATTTCTCCTTCGCTGCAAATTGCATTTGCAATCAAGCAGACCACTCTTTTTAACGTCTTCCAGCGTACAAACTTTTATGGCCGCCAGTGTTCCACTCGCCGCCACTCGCCGCCACTCGACAGCAATTGCAGCGTGGGCGTTTATTGTTGCCCCAACTTCAAGTTGCGCGAATTGCCGGGAATTACGATCCAAAAATGGAAAACACAACCCAAGCAGAGTCCGTTCCCGAGCCCCAACTCGAATCTGTATCTGTATCCGCATCTGCATCTTGCCCTCAGCCCGAATCTGACTCTCAATGCGCGAAAACCACTGCAAACTATTGGGTTTTTGCCGAGTGTGTGCATATTAAATTGAACCAATAAGGCGGGACTTCTGGCTGACCCTTGAACTTAAGTGACGAACAACAGAGACAGCCTCCCGAGAAGCTTAGGAAAAAAGTATTTGGAATATGAGTCATATTGAGATTGAAGGGACTAAGCTAGTTGCAAAGGTTAAATTGATATGCCACGAGTATTACAAAAAGCATCTACATCTTGATGGCTATAACTAGGTTTAGAAGATTCAAAGGAACTTCAATCATTGTATCAAACTATGGAAGATTCAAGATCAGTGACAGTGTTCAGAGAAGATCAGGAACAAAGTACTTTGAATATGCGTCATGTTTGCATTGAAATGACCAAGCAAGGTTAAATTGCTATTCCACGGGTGTTGCAAATATCATCATACATCCTGATGGCTATAAAAGATCAAAAGTTATAAAAGATTCAAAGGCAGTTTAATAATTTTATAACATTATGGAAGATGCAAGATCAGTCATAGTGTTCAGGGGCAAAAAGTACTTTGAATATGAGTCATGTTGGGATTGAAATGATCAAGATCGTTAGCAAAGTTTAATTGATATTTCCCCTGAATTATTTCCCCTAAAATGCAAAGTATTGTTAATGGCTTGTGATATCTGCAGACCCATTGTGGACCCATAACCAAAAACGCTGTTTTTGTGTGGCATATCAAAAAACCTTTGGTATACCTTTTGATATTAAGTTTTTGCATCAAACCGATCAGCATTTAAGACAGATTCTTGTAGAGACACATGAAAATATGCAAATTAGAGCCATTTATTAGCGGACATCAAGTACATTGCACAGCCTTAACCCCTTGTGACCCACTCTATGCGGCGTCTGGAAGAATCTCTGGGGGCTTGCGGCTTGGGGCCGGAGCGTGGAGGCTGGCTGAGAAACTGAGAAGCTGAAACGTAGTTTTTCACGCTCTCCAAGTAGCTGTTTGTGTCTGTATTTTTATTTTAAGCAGAAACTGGTTTTCCAAGCCATTCCCATTCCCCTGCCCCGATGCCCGGACGCCCCGAGCCCCGAGCCCGCATCCACATCCACATCCACATCCACCCCAGCAGCGATGCCGACGTCGGCAGAGGCTCTTACGTGTTGTCATGGCATGGAAATAAATGTTTGAGCTGGCGTTAGCCTTAGCCGAAAAAATCCAAAATAAAGCGGGATATATACAAATGATTCTCGAGAATTTCGCACGAAAAGTTAGCCCAGCCCGTCAAGCGAAGGAGGCCGGCTGACTGGCTGACTATTTGTTAGATTTTCAGTTTGTTTGGCATTAGTCACTCTGGGTCTTGCGGCAGCGACGTCGACAGCGGCATTGAACTTGCTTTCGAAGCGCATGCGCTGCTGCTTCTGCTTTTGCTTTGCTTTGCTTCTGCTTTGCTTCTGCCTTTGCTTTTGGTGCAGCGACGTCGGCTGCATGGCCACCACCCAAAGAGGATTTCATCTTTTTTTCGTTTACAACCACCCCGGGGGTTTGTCAACAAATGTTTGGAAATTTTCGAAAGTGTTTCCATTTTCTCCCACACAGAGATAAGAGATATTTGCGCGTTTTATCAGCGCTTTTCGGGCACAATTACAGTGAAGGGTCGATAGGGTAATCTGCCTTTTAAAGATTACATTTTGGAGGTCTTTGGGGGTTCTACCTTCCCCTATCCATAGCGGGATGGTAGGGTAGACAAGAGATGTTCTTAGGGGGTTTTTTGGATTATAAGAAGTTTAAACTGAAACGTTCTTCCCTTGTTAGGTATTATCTATCGGTTTGGGGTAATATTTGATGAAAGTTGGATCTCTGGTGATGAATTTCAACTCGTGGCTACTGTTAAACTCTGAGAGATAGCGAATTTTTGGCTTTGTAACAAGATTAAGACAAGTTTCTTGCGGCAAATCCCATTTCTTGGGCAATTTCCTTATAGGGCTATCGGTTAACACATGAAGATAGGAAAATTCCTTCATTTACTATTGGTGAAGTTGGAAAATCGAATTTTATTTGGCATTTCCCTGCCAAGTTTGAGGATTCTAGGAGTTAATGTTTCATCAAAGTCAAAGATTGGAGTGGCTCATAGGGCTTATCTTCTGGATTCTTTTTAACTTTTCTTTGCCGGAGAAAGTTAATCCCAGATAAGGGATATTTTGAATTTCAACAAGATTAATTTTGTGATGTCTATTGCTGGCATGGACATAGGGGAGCCGAGGCAAAGCATTTACCATGGTAATAGAGATATTTTGAATATAAATTGATTATCTTTCAGTGCCTTTTCTTTGTAGTCTTGTAGATCAAGCAATTTATAAGGATTCATGGACTTATTATTATTGTAAATTAAGATTCTTTCAGGGCTTTACTAAAATTAAATTAAAGACGAATCAGGAAGCTGAGGGAATATAGAGATTTATGGATTACATTTTGACATATTACTAACAGTGAAAACATTTTACTAAAAAGAATTGAAAGCAATAAGGAAGCTGATTTCAAGCTTTTTCTGTTAACTTTTACGGTATATAAATTGATTGTCTTGCAGGGCGTTTCCGCTATCTTGTATCGAGTTAAGAGGAGTAAGGAAGCCGATTTGCTGTTCCTATAAATGGAATATCTCTTAAGGCCTTTCCACTGTATTGCTTGGCAAAGAAAGAAGAGCAAGATAAGGGAGATGCGGGAACTTGTTTGCTCCCCCGCTCGATTAACCGTTAGCCCGGCGATGCTTTGTCTTCATGGGGGGTTGCTTTGCTTTGCTTTGTTGTTGTTGCTGTTTCTGTTGCTGCTTTGCTTGCTCTTGAAGGCCAACGCCGCAGTCGCCGTCGCCGTCGCAGTAGCAGTCGCGCTCTCTGCCGACGCCCCCATGCACCGCTTTATCCTGCCCCCCCCCCGTCCGCTCTTCGACGTCCCGCTGCCCTTTGCATGCCCTGCTGCTGCCCTGCTGGGCGCTCTTCTCTTCTGAGTCATGCCATTGGCACTCGATTTGAATAATAAATAATTACCGGAATTGCAAAGAGAACGAACTCACCTCGCCGAACTTCTCCTTGATCTCGGCTTTCTCATCAATGGACAGCGTTTTTGTGAATTTGTTTAGCGCTGCCATTTTCCTGCTGTCCTGCTTTCCCGACTCTTAATTGCAATTGATTTGTTTAATTTGATTGCTGCTTTGGGGTTTAACAACAATTTTTAGCAACAAATCGAACTTCACTCTGCGGCTATGGGCTTGTTTTTGTTTTCTTTGCGCGCTCCTTTTTGCCGCGTGTTTTTGCTTCCTTTCCCAGCGACACTTTCTTTTGCGCCTTTGGCGAAACTCTTAAGCCACTCTCTTCCTTCGCAGGCACTCGCCTTCGAATCCGCACGAATACAACGGGAAAAAAAAGGGCCAAAAAATGCGCGCGCTTTGCTTTGGATTTGGATTACGGTGCTGCTTGCACTGCTATCGACTGCCGGCCGACGATCTGTTAGCAATATTAACTAAATTCGTGCTGAGCGAGCGACGGAGCTCAAGAGACAACAACGAGCGCAGCGCAAGAGAGTGCGAGCCAGTGTGACCAGTACGCGGCGGCACACCAAAGACAAATGCCCGCCGCGCAGCGGTTAATGCAGGCCAAAGGTGAAAGCTCCGCGCGTGGGAGAAGCTTCCCCCAGAGACTCAAAGCTCCGGCAACAGTTGATAAATTTTAAATTTGTTTACTTCTTCAATTAAATATTTAGATTTTTGTGCGAAATTATTTTTGGCATCACAAAAAAAGAAATTTTTATAAATGCTTAAAATTTTATTATTTTATTGATTCTTATTTATTATCCGAGAAAACAGATATTACCCCACTCTAATGAAGGAAAGATTATTTAATTGATTTTAGTTTATTACACACATCAATGTATTACATATTGGGTAACTATAATGCAGCAAAGTGTTCTTCTATAAAAAATCATTAAAATTTCAACATATCTTGATTTTGACAAACAATTTTTTTTGGTTTACTTCATTAATTTCTTGTTACAAATAAATCCAAATTTAAAGTAATATTTGCGATTCTTGTATACCAACAAAATATTCAAAATATTTTCATCGTCGCTAAGCCGCAAAGAAAATCAACAGTTGTACACTTTGTACATTACTAGTGTATATTTTTTATTTGTACCATTTTTTAATAATAATATTTAAAGACTTTCACATTTTAGACAACTTGACATTTGTAAAAAGTATTTCCGAAGAACACGAAATTATTCTGTCGGTATATTCTAGCGTTTTAATACTATGTAAAAGGGTCTTACTTTTATCATAATAGTAGTATCTTTTTGTTGTTTCTTAATATTCTATTAGCAATAACAAATTTAAATAAATGCTTAATTTGATGTATATAACAATTTGCTTTAAAAATAATCCTGTATATATTATTATATGTTAATCTGAGAAGCATTAGAAATTATGATGATAGAATATTTGAATTTTGTCAATATTAATTTTAAGGTAATGGACCTTGTTTATGTGTTATCTGTATTTTTCTCATTACCTATTGTAAACTTATTATTTAATGTATCTTATGGTTTTATTATTTGTTCCTTGTTTTGTGAATTATAAAACATTTTTTCATTTCCATTACAATATGTTTATATTTGGATATACTATTATATCGATATATTTACATATATCCTTTGTGGTTGGAACAATAGCCATAATTTCTTGCTTGTTTTTTTATGTTTATACAACTTCTTGCTTTGCCCATATATCAATTAAATTAATTTAAATTAAGAAAAAATGGAAACTGCCAAAAATGAAAGTAATTGCAGTGAACCGGTAGGCCGGTAACACTCCGCGACACGTCGTCTGGTCACACTGCCACAGCACTGGCTGTTTTTATTTTAATCACAGATCTTCGCTCTCCAGCGATCACCATTATCCTATTGGAACGTTATACGGAGGTCACAGGTTAGAGCCGCCCACAGCCGGTACCGCCCCCCCCCATCACCCTCCCCATACCGCTCCCCGTACTCTCCACCGGGTCTTGCAATCCCGCATACACGCAGAGGTCACCGTTATTGCGGTAGCTGCTGTCGCTGCTGCTGCTGTTGTTGCTGTTGTTTTTGTTTTTTGTGACAACAACAGCTGCATCTCGCAGAGTGCGTGTGTGCGTGCAAGGGAGAGAGAGAGAGAGCGAGCGAGCAAGTGTGTGTGTGTGCGAGGGGGAGGGCGAGTGTGTGGGTGCGAGAGGGAACAAAAACAAAGCGTAAAACGCATTTCATTTTGCGCTTTCAACTTTACAGTTAACTCTGCACCAGCGAAGCGCACACGGACACAAGCCGACACACACACGCGCGCCGAACAAGAAACGGTCACTCGGAGTCGAGCAAAACAAAGGACGCTAAAGAGCGGGCGAAAGCAAGCAGCGGAGAACGGGGAACGGTGAGGAGGCGAACGGAGAGGGAGAGCCGAAATGGATGTGGAAGAGAGCTACGAAAGCGCGGCCGAAATGCAAAATCCGCCGAATTCGCATCCGCATCCGCATCCGCATCCGCACTTGGACCAACCGCAGCAGCAACAACAGCAGCAGCAACAAATGCAGTGCGAGCCTCTCTTTGGCCTTTCAACAAACACAACAACCACAACGAATCCGATGATGGCCATTCCGCTGCCTGCTCCGCCTACGCATCCGCAAGCGAATCCGGGAGCGAGTCCCTCCTCCGCCGTTACCTCCACATCCGCATCCGCAACCGCAGCCGCAGCCGCTGGACAGGCCATCAAGGGACTGCCCACAAACGACTGCGACATCGACTCGATCCTGCTGCAACAGTTCAGCTGCATGGGCACCACGGACCACGAGGACCTCATCAGCCAGTTCCAGAGCCTCATGAACAACCAGATGAACCGCGAGTCGGCGCGCTTCTACCTCGAGATGAGCAACTGGTGAGCAGATAACTGGGTTACGCTTAAGAGCTTAGGATTCCCAGATAACCGGGTATACCCCTAAGAGCTTAGGATTCCCAGATAACCGGGTATACCCCTAAGAACGTAGGATTTCCATGGTAATGGATAAGTAGAACGCTGGATGAGCAACTGGTGGGACATTCGGGTATTTCTCCAAGGGTTCTAGGATGATTTGGGATCCCTATGGTTATAGAGATTCGATAGAAGGGCAGGAATACAATCAAAGGGTAACTAATCCCTAGGTTCTACCTCGAGATGAGCAACTGTAAGCAGATAACCGGGTATATCCCTGGTGGGAGATTCGGGAATTTTTCCAAGGGGTCTAGGACGATTTGGGATCCCAATGGTTATAGATAGATTTGATAGAAATACCGGAATTCAATCTGAAGGTAATCGCTAGGTTCTTCCTCGAGATGAGCAACTGGTGAGCAGATCTTAGGGGGTTACCCCTAAGAGCTTAGGATTCCCAGATAACCGGGTATACCCCTAAGAACGTGGGATTTCCATGGCGATGGATCGGTAGAAAGCTGGATGAGCAACTAGTAAGCCAATCGGGTATTTCTCCAAGGGATCCCGGATGTTTTGGGATCCCTATGGTTATAGATAGATTCGATAGAAATGCAGGAATTCAATCTAAGGGGAAACCAATCCATCGGTTCTACCTCGATATGAGCAACTGGTGAGCAGATAAACGGGTTACCACCCAGAGCTTAGGATTCCCAGATAACCGGGTATACCCCTAAGAACGCAGGATTTCCATGGTAATGGATAAGTAGAACGCTGGATGAGCAACTGGTGGGACATTCGGGTATTTCTCCAAGGGTTCTAGGATGATTTGGGATCCCTATGGTTATAGAGATTCGATAGAAGGGCCGGAATACAATCAAAGGGTAACTAATCCCTAGGTTCTACCTCGAGATGAGCAACTGTAAGCAGATAACCGGGTATATCCCTGGTGGGAGATTCGGGAATTTTTCCAAGGGGTCTAGGACGATTTGGGATCCCAATGGTTATAGATAGATTTGATAGAAATACCGGAATTCAATCTGAAGGTAATCGCTAGGTTCTTCCTCGAGATGAGCAACTGGTGAGCAGATCTTAGGGGGTTACCCCTAAGAGCTTAGGATTCCCAGATAACCGGGTATACCCCTAAGAACGTGGGATTTCCATGGCGATGGATCGGTAGAAAGCTGGATGAGCAACTAGTAAGCCAATCGGGTATTTCTCCAAGGGATCCCGGATGTTTTGGGATCCCTATGGTTATAGATAGATTCGATAGAAATGCAGGAATTCAATCTAAGGGGAAACCAATCCATCGGTTCTACCTCGATATGAGCAACTGGTGAGCAGATAAACGGGTTACCACCCAGAGCTTAGGATTCCCAGATAACCGGGTATACCCCTAAGAACGCAGGATTTCCATGGTAATGGATAAGTAGAACGCTGGATGAGCAACTGGTGGGACATTCGGGTATTTCTCCAAGGGTTCTAGGATGATTTGGGATCCCTATGGTTATAGAGATTCGATAGAAGGGCCGGAATACAATCAAAGGGTAACTAATCCCTAGGTTCTACCTCGAGATGAGCAACTGTAAGCAGATAACCGGGTATATCCCTGGTGGGAGATTCGGGAATTTTTCCAAGGGGTCTAGGACGATTTGGGATCCCAATGGTTATAGATAGATTTGATAGAAATACCGGAATTCAATCTGAAGGTAATCGCTAGGTTCTTCCTCGAGATGAGCAACTGGTAAGCTGATAACCGTCTATGATTCCCATGGTAATGGATCGGAAGAAAGTTGGAAGAGCAACTAGTTAGTCAGTCGGGTATTTCTTTAAGGGGTCTAGGATGATTTGGGATCCCAATAGTTATAGATAGATTTGATAGAAATTCAGGAATTCAATCTAAGGGTAACCAATCCTTAGGTTCTACCTCGAGATGAGCAACTGGTAACCAGATAACCGGGATTACCTTCAAGAGCGTAGGATTCCCATGGGGATGGTTCAGTAGAAAGCTGGATGAGCAACTAATGAGACAGTCGGGTATTTCTCCAAGGGCTCTAGGATGATTTGGAATCCCTATGGCTATAGATAGATTCGATAGAAATTCAGATATTTAATATAAAGGTAACCAATCCCTAAGTTCTTGAGATGAGCAACTTGTAAGCATACAACTGGATATATCTCCAAAGGGTCTAGAATTCCTATGGCCCAGGATTGGGGATTCCTAGATTCTTCTTCGAGATGGGATGGTAAGGATACCGGGTCTAGGATTCCCATGGTAGTTCTATAGAAAGTACTACCTTAATTTTTAGATTTTACCTCGATATGAGCAACTGGTAAGCAGTGTTTGGGATAACCAGGTATTAGGTTTGGGAGATCCATTCTTATGGATGCAATAGAAAGCCAGGAAATATGATAGATTAGTAATGAGCAACTGGTGAGGTTCCACCTAGATTCCTTCTCGGGATGAGCAATTAGTATGGATAGCGTGTATATCTCATACGGGGTGTAAGTTAAAAGCATAGATGCTCTGCTGAAGATGTGGAATACTATATTAGAGTACAAAGATATCTCAAAGACAAACAAGAGAGAACCGGGTGTATCCTATAATTACATAGAAAATCAGACACTCTACTAAGGGTTTTAAATTCAATATAGTAAGTTGGAAAGGATATATCCAAGGTTATTCCTTGAGATAAGCAGGGATACTGCTATCTGGGCACATCTCTAAACTTTAGAGTCTAAACTTTAGGGTTAAGACATGGTTATGGAATTGGCTGTGGTTCTATAAAAAACAGAAAACTACTATATGAGTATTTTTGAAAGTCATCCCAGAGGTTTTACCTCGAAAATGCTAGTACATCCGACCATGATTTGAGATCCCAAAAGTTGGGAAAAGGATTATGGTTTCATAGAAAGCCTGTTACCAAATATGTTATAACATAAGAAAAAGTCTTGCTCGAGGTTCAGCCTCCAGATGAGCAGCTGGTAGGGGTCGACCTCTGTTGTCATGGCAATGGACAGAACAAAGTAACTAGCTATTACAGAAAAACAATTGAGAAACTCACATACCTATAATATGAAGCTTTCACAAACAAATGCCATCCCATGTTCGAGCGGGACTCCCAGATCTGCTTTTACTTATCTTTGACTTGCATTGCCTTTCAGGAGCCTACAGACTGCCGTCGGCTGTTACTTGGACTTCTGCAGCCTGCAGTCGCTGCCGTCGATGAAGATCGTCCAGGGCAAGCACCTGAGCGTCCAGCAGCAGGCCTTCCAACTGCAGAACGACGGCACCGAGCGCTGGCCGAGCAACTGCTATCTGACCTCGCCCATCCAGACGCAGCGCATCAATGTGCCCGCACTGCGTCCGGGAGAAACATGTGATATCCTCGCCGACTTAATGCCCACGCAGCCGCCGATCATGTGGCGTTTGTGCACACCCAATGGCTGGTACTTTGGCGGTGAGCAAGCAACCCAAAATTAGAGGGTTACCTCATGTCAGAGGGTTCGTGCAAGCTGAATACGAGTCAAAGTATAGAGTTCAGCTGAAATTGAAAAAAGAAGTTCACTTTATTCTTTGCATCTCCAAATGTTAGAGCTTGAAACCCGCACCAACCTTTGACATGATCTTCTAATATTTCTGTTTACATCACCCCAAAGGAGCTCTGCTAATTTCTCTGCTTTTGTATCCCCAAATTAGATGCCATTTGGATGATACCGCCGGGCACGCAGGCCAGCCAGGACGAATTGCAGCAGCGGATGGTGCAGCTGATCACGACGGAGTCCAAGCCGGATGTGTATCCGCAGATGAATATCGTGATAACGACGCACACCCAATGAAAGTGAAGGCGTCCAGGAGTCCAGGCGTTCAGGAGATCGTGTCCCTCCTTCCAAAATGAGAAGCAAGCTAACTTAATCGATAGCATTTCACACACCGTGCGGATCGTTTTCACATTTGTCGCTACATACGCATGTTTCCTGTCGGCCCGTGACCCCTCTTTAACTTAGACTTTACGTTGTTCTCCGTAGGTGGATTTGTAGACAGAGAAACAGAGTTTGATTTTTTTTATACACTTGATGGCCCATACATATTTTGGTTTATATGTAGCCAATGCCATTCATGTGAAGCCCCAAAGTTATATATATTATATTGCTAATACTACTATATCAAGGCCTATTCATTTTTTAAGTTAAAAGTGTTGCATTCTTATCGATAATTTGTAGATAAATTCGTCGCGAACAATGATTGGTTATAGATTAATTAGGGATTGATTCTCCAGAGTCTATCACTAATTACTGATCGGTTTTCATAATGAATACTTTAACACACCATAATAAGTGATTATTCAATTCCGATTGAGTTTTAACAAAATTGATTTTTTTTCGATGAATTGGTATCGATACATTTAAAATAAATTCACTGTGAACAGAACAGTGTTGCATTTTTATCGATGGTTTTTTACATAAATTCGTCGCGAACAATGATTGGTTATAGATTAATTAAGGATTCATTCACCAGAGTCTATCACTAATTACTGATAATATTTAATTATGAATGAATACTTTAACACATTCACTTATAAATTTAATTCCGATTGAGTTTTTCACAAAATTGATTTTCCTCGTTAAATTGGTATCGATAAACTGTAAATAAATTCACTGTAAACAGTTTTTAGTGATAGATATATAGGGATCAATCCTCGAGGGGCTATTACCGAACACTACTAATGGTAAATTATGTTTTTGTACAAGAAAATATTCAATTTGTATGAATTCAAAACCGGACCGGCGTGTACATCCTAGCCATTCACCTCTGTTTCTCTTATTTAGCTCCGTTTAAGTTCTAATGTTGTTGGCGACTTTTCTCCCTTCTTCTCCCCTTCATTTGGTGTTAGGAATTTCAGATCTGGCTTAATATATTTTCTTTTATATATATTCAGAATTTGGAGAAGGGCCAGAAAAAGGCGCTGCCAACAAAAGTATAAGTGAAAATGATAATGCGGATTCGAATGAGTAATGTCTTTCTGTTTAGTTTTTAATCTTAAAAGTTGTGCGCGCGGCTTGTGTGTGCGAATGTTTTAATGAATCATTATTTTTTTCTATATATTATTTAAATTCCTATTTTCCAGTAATCCAAAATTGAATAAGCCGTAAAGAAAACCGTGTAACAAAATTAGATTTAAGTGTTTTATTGAACAGAGCAAGAAAAAAGTGGAACAATGAGAGAGAGTTTCTGTGTTTTCTTTTGGGGGCTGCTTGGCATTGAAAGTTGCAAATATCCTTTGGAATTTCGTCTGTTGATAACTGGAGAATATGTCAATATATAAATTTAGTCTGAATTTTTATATTGATGATTATCTGGATATTTTTACGTATAATATCCCATGGAACGTGAATCGATTTGGATAACATTGCTTGGATATTAATAAATTAAGAAGAAGTAACCTTTGAAGATTTGATTAAATATGCATTACTATACATTTTATTTTGAAATTATAGAAAGTGGGGGATTTAAAGATTTTAATTAAAATTAAGCAAAGGAATTCAATAAATTTATATAAGCATTTATTGTGCTTAGCTATGTGTTTTGTATTTTTTTTTCGATATTTGCTAAATTTATTAGGATTTGTTTACACAGTCAAATAAAAATTCCTCAAAAGCAATTTATAAATTTATTCTTCATGACATTTAAAATGATTATTTATGTTGTGTCCACAATATTATTATTAAGTATTTCACGCTTATTAAATATTCGAATTGCCATTGAATCAATTTTATAGGTTTGGACAAAGTGTTTTGGTATATGATATATATTTAAGATATAAGAGGTCTAATGTACAAAAATATGTATGAACACGTCGTTCTCGGAGATGATAAGAGCTAGAGGTGTAATTCTTTTTGCTTTAGGTCCGTTATATGTGTACGCAGGTCGGTGTTTATTTCAAATTTTTGCCACGCCCCTTTACGCCTTCGTAATTTGCATAAAACTGTATTTTCTTCGATAACTTTAACAAAATACGAGCTAGAAACCTGTTTTTTTTGCATTAGGTCCGTTTGACTATTACGCAAATAGTGTCATTCTCGGATTTTTGCCACGCCCCTTTCCGCCTTCGTATTTGAAAAATCGAAAAAATCGATATCTCAAGAATGGTAAAAGGTAGAAACATAATTTTAAGTCCGCTAAGTCCACTGATCATCAAACACTTGTATGCAAAACTACGTCGAGATCGGACCATAAATATAGAAGATATGAACAATTAAAATTTTACCCACCCCTTTCCACGGCAACGGCAAGAGAGGTACATGGTATCTCGTTGTCGAGAAAACTCGACTACAGCGTTTCTACTTGTTTTATACAAGTTATGTATCTATATATTTATTTAAATGTTTCGTAGTTCTGTCAGACATCACTTCGGCGTACCCTTCAGGTCTGGATCTGGTTGGCAACGATCTAGTTGGCAAGGATCGTGGCCCTAGCTATAAGTTCCTCAATGCACGCATTACCACCGACGTGAGCGCCGCCACCCAGCAGCTGGTCTACAGGGTTACAACCTGGGACGCACCTACAACAAGTGCCAGTCGTATAAGAACTCGGTGCTGTAGCAGTCCTGCATGGCCAAATTCTACGTGCAGGGATCCCTCGATCTGGTCAACGCCCGCTCCTCCATCAGCCGACCAACGAGCGCATCCCGGCTGTCTTCACCGACGGCAACGTCTGCACACACGACGTCTCCGCCCAGGCGATCTCTGCCCTCCAGAAGGTCAACGTTAACATCGACGCCTGCGCCTCCCGTCGTTGAATTGGGTCAGCCTTGAAATAAAAAGACACGAATTATTGAAAACGAAAAACAATGGTGTTTTTATAGGGGAAAAACTGTGTCTTTTGGTTGCAAATAAGTGCAAGGAGTTTAGTATGCAAAGGCATGTACACTTATAAGCAAATTGCGAAGGCGAAAAGGGGCGTGGCAAAAATTTTAAATATACTTGATCTGCCTGCAATAATAATACACCAAAAACAAAAATTACTACACCTCTAGCTCTTACCATCTCCAAGAACGACGGCCAGATAATTATACTCTCCGTATAAAATATTAGTCAAAGTAAATAGTGTTGAGTTGTATATGAACTTGGAACATCTATAAGGTGGACACATCGGTCTGACCACTCGCAGGAACCATTCCTCCGAATCGCTGTTCACGGAGGTGAACATCAATGAATAATCAAAGGGCGTAATGGATATGCAGCGGCTGAATTCAAGTGCATCCGCATCCTAGGTGACTGAGAACTGCTTTGTAGGGTAAATCAGAATGGGATCAAAGTCTGTGCAGTATGGTTCTTCTTCATTGATGATAATAACGATGTATCTCCGATCCTCTTTCATGGGGTAGGCTACACTCGTATGCGCAGCGACAGCAGCATCGCTCTATGCAGCATCGCTCTATGCAGCATCGCTCTATGCAGAGATCACGTATTTTTTTGTCATCGGCCGTTGACATCGTGGAACAGGAGTACTTCTTGATCGTTTTGCTCGGGCAATAACTTCATGCGAGCTGGAACTGCAGTCGCCACAGGCATCTTGCAAAGGCGTGTTTGTGATGCCCAAAATCGCTTTAAAGTGCAAGAAAATTGTCAAGGATACTGATAGGGTGCCGGAAATCGTGATCTTTGCGGAAAGCAAGTAATATGCAAAATGGCTTTCTTCAGTACCTATGACATGGTGAACCAGCAGCTCAGACCAACAGACATGGATATGGAAGTTGACGTTGATCCAAATGACGATCCATTGCTGAGTCAAATGACGATTGTATCCCGCCCTTCCGAAGCGACAGTCACTGATATGGAAGTTGATGCAGGTGACAACAGGGGCAAACTCATGCCAAGTGGAAGGTCTAATGGATGCCTGTGACGACTGCAGTTCCAGCTCGCATGAAGTTATTGCCCGAGCAAAACGAGCAAGAAGTACTCCTGTTTCACGATGTCAACGGCCGATAAGAAAAAATCCGTGATCCCTGCGTAGAGCGATGCTGCGCAGACGAGGGTAGCCCCCCCTATGAAACTCGCAAATACATCGTAATTATCATCAATGAAGAAGAGCCATACTGCACAGACTTTGATCCAATTCTGATTTACCTGACAGAGCAGTTCCCAGTCACCTAGGATGCGGATGAACTTGAATTCAGCTGCTGCATATCCGTTGCGCCCTTTGATTATTCATTGATGATCACTTCCGTGAACAGCGAATCGCAGGAATAGTTCCTGCGGGTGATAAGACCGATGTGTCCACCTTATATGTAGATGCTCCAAGTTCATATAGAACTCAACACTATTTACTTTGACAAATAATGTATACAATGAATAGAATATTCTAGGACTACTACGAATTCTATTGAATTCATACGAAAGTATGTAACAGGAATGGAATTATCTCCAATCCCTTAGAGTCCGTCCGTCAGTCCGTGTGTCTGTAGGAACGCCTAGATCTTAGAAATTAGAATATAAGTACCATACATACCAAAAACGCTGTAGTCGAGATTTCTCTTTTCTCTATCAACCACGGGTTCTTATACCATGTACCTAAAGGTATAAATGGTATAGTAACTTTTTGAAAATGTANGAAGTACTCCTGTTTCACGATGTCAACAGCAGATGACAAAAAATCCGTGATCCCTGCGTAGAGCGATGCTGCGCAGACGAGGGTAGCCCCCCCTATGAAACTCGCAAATACATCGTAATTATCATCAATGAAGAAGAGCCATACTGCACAGACTTTGATCCAATTCTGATTTACCTGACAGAGCAGTTCCCAGTCACCTAGGATGCGGATGAACTTGAATTCAGCTGCTGCGTATCCGTTGCGCCCTTTGATTATTCATTGATGATCACTTCCGTGAACAGCGAATCGCAGGAATAGTTCCTGCGGG
The DNA here is from genome assembly GCA_021223825.1 of Drosophila ironensis. Classification (NCBI taxonomy): domain Eukaryota; kingdom Metazoa; phylum Arthropoda; class Insecta; order Diptera; family Drosophilidae; genus Drosophila; species Drosophila ironensis. The sequence goes on along the minus strand of JAJJHQ010010118.1, from coordinate 417,039 downwards.
TGGCAAGACCGATGTGTCCACCTTATATGAAGATGCTCCAAGTTCATATAGAATTCAACACTATTTACTTTGTGTTGATACAATGAATAGAATATTCTAGGACTACTACGAATTCTATTGAGTTCATACGAAAGTATGTAACAGGAATGGAATTATCTCCAATCCCTTAGAGTCCGTCCGTCAGTCCGTGTGTCTGTAGGAACGCCTAGATCTTAGAAATTAGAATATAAGTACATACATACCAAAAACAAGTACCAAGTACCATACATACCAAAAACGCTGTAGTCGAGATTTCTCTTTTCTCTATCAACCACGGGTTTTTATACCATGTACCTAAAGGTATAAATGGTATAGTAACTTTCTGAAAATGTATGTAACAGGCAGAAGGAGATGTCTCCGACCCCCTAAGGTATATATATTCTTGATCAGCCTCAACATCCGAGTCGATCTTGCCATGTCCGTCTGTCTTTCTGTATGTCAGTCTTTCTGTCTTTCTGTCCGTCTGTATGTATGAACACGTCGTTCTCGGAGATGGTAAGAGCTAGAGGTGTAATTCTCTTTGCTTTAGGTCCGTTACATGTGTACGCAGGTCGGTGTTTATTTCAAATTTTTGCCACGCCCCTTTACGCTATCGTAATTTGCATAAAACTGTATTTTCTTCGATAACTTTGACAAAATAAGAGCTAGAGACCTACGAGTATTTCTTTTTGAATTAGGTTGTGCCCTCGTATTGCAAGAAAATCGATATCTTAGAAATGGTTAAAGCTAGAGGCATAATTTTCAGTCCGCTAATTCCACTGATGGCCAAACACGAGCATGCAAAATTACGTTCAGATCGGACGATAAATATAGAAGATATAAACAATTAAAATTTTACCCACCCCTTCCCACGGCAACGGCATGCCGTGGCAAGAGAGGTACATGGTATCTCATGGTTGAGAAATCTCGACTACAGCGTTTCTACCTGTTTTTAAAATAATATATTTTCTTACCACTAAGCAATGCATGTTTGGTGCGTGGCCACATCTTTTTTAAACAGTGTGGCAAGGCTCATGCAGGCTGCCACTTCTGCATGGGCATCACTTGGTTTGAAACTTCGCGCCAAACAGTCTGCCATTCGCTGCGAAACGAAGTCAACATTTTGAATTTAATCATTATCCAATATTATTAATATTAAATTACAATCTAGGAATTTGCAAACTTCAAAGGCAATTCCTCTTAAAAAATACACAAGTTTGCTCGAGGCAACGTCTTTGAATTGATTTGATATTTTGATCACATTACGTAATCCGATTACTCAAAAGCATTTCTTATGCCATGCGACTATTTTCCTGTTTCATTTTCCAGCTCCCGGCCCTAGTCCTGGTCCTGGTTTTGCATGAAAATTGTAATTGAGTCAAAAATGCAAAAATACGGGCAAAATCTAGACACACACTCGGGATCAGGGGTCGTTCGTGCGTCGGGCACGGAAATGAAATGCATTGAAACGGAAAAGAAAATTATAATCTGTCGTGGGGCAGCAACAACAACAAGGTTGCCGGGAAATTGCGTTCATGACAAAGCCGTCGCGGGAAATACTCTGTTTGGTACACAATAAATAATTTGAGTAGTCAAATGCATGTCCTTTGCATGCTTTCTAATATGTAATGTTAACCTTAACTTAATCTATCATTTGTAAGCTATACAAGTAAAAATATCTCATATATTTTTCAAGCCCATAAACTTTATAAATGCTTCTCTTAATCTTTTTTCTTGTACCTGCTCTCTTATGCTCTCTTAAGTTACTATAGAATTGTTAATTGTTTTTTAATTGGCACTTTAATAAATGTATATTAAATGTTGTGTATTTCAAGCTTATACTTATTTATCTTGGACATTTGTCTTCTTCAATAGAAGTGAATTGTATTCATCTTATATACTATTCATCTTAAATACCCGTATGTATACATAGGTCAACATTTGTTCCTCCAAATTTATTTATTATACGAATATTTTAAGGTAAAGTTACAAGACTGTCTCTTATTTTTGGTGATTTCCCCTTTACTTAGGATACGTTTTTGGGTCTAGGAGTTCTTTCACTTGAGTATTTCAGTTTTTTTTAAAGAGATTCTCGTATTTAATTTGGATATATGTAAGCTTTAGGTTCTGGGAGTAGGTTCAAGGTTCAAGTATTTGAATTGTTTATCAGTAATTGGCCTGTTTGGTTTAGCTATTCATTGTATTATTTAAAAGTACTTTCAGTTATATATTTCAGTTGTTTTATAGTGATTCGCCTGTTTAATTTTGATACACGTCTTAGGATCTATGAGTATTTCCAGTTAATTATTTTAAATGTTTTACCGGCATGCCATACTTGGTGACCCAAAATTCCCCTGTTTTGATCAAACATATACTGTGTAAAATTGGGGTCCCAAATCGGTAGTATCCAAACCGGTGGCAGGGCATAAGGACATCATCACAATGGCACCAACAGCTCCGACAGCCCCGACTGCCTTTTGACTTGAATTACAAATGGCGCACATGCAACGGATCTGGGAGAACGGGCGGGGGTGGGACCGAATGAGGGGGGATTATTTGAGGCACAAGAAGATGAGCGCCACCCTCCCCCCTTCCCGGTTCCCAGGGCAGAGGGGAACAACAAGGGGTTCCCCCAATCCATCGACATGTCACGGACAATCAAATCAAAAAGGCGTCAAAGCACAAGTCCTCTATCTCGCACGCTAGTTCCGTCTCTTTCCCAGACTGGTGTCCCGTCTCTATCCCGTCAGCGAATGGCCCTCTCACTCCCACCTTGCGGATTTTCCTCACCAAATTGCGCGTTTTCTCGTTTCATGTAACACTGTAAAATTGCATTTTCGACTCAACACTGTGCCCTACCTACTCGTGACCCTGCGACACACGAAAAAATAGTTTCAGGTGCTTAAACTAACTAGTTACTCAGATATTAGTGGTGTTTACAAATTGCTTGTGCTTAATAAAATTTGGCTAGAATTATAAATTACAAAGATAATACAATTTATTGGTAAAACTCTTGTAATTGGCGTGGGATTCGATTACGGGCTTCAGCGATCATTATAGCAAAAAAAAAGAACTTCAAAATAAACACCATCGGTGAACTTGAGTATTTTGTTTAACTTTGCTTTAGGAAAGTATTCAAAATCTAGTATTTTTTGATTAACATATATACAAAGTAAAGATTGGAAGGTATTTTTAACAATATGTTTTAGCGTTGCTCCGATCCAAGTATACTTTTGTGTTTATTGTGACCCATGATCTATTTGTAATCTACCTTTAGTTTTGAATATTTCTTCGTGTGTGTCCACCCATCGCTCTGGAACATAATGCCCCTATCTACTCAACGCTGCTCTGGCTGTTCTGTATGTTGTTGGAAAATTCAGATTATGATTTGATTGCCAAACAAGCCAAGGCCCTCCACGTATTTTTCGCCTCCCCGGTCGAGGAGGATTTTCGGAGCAGGAGCTGGCAATGGTACTGGTACTGGTACTGGTACTGGTTGGGAGTTCCGGCGATGGGCACACCCGGACCCAGGCCTATTTGATATTCATAGATTGGGAATTACAAGGCAGCCATTGCCAATTGCCAGCCCATGCAGGGGCACGTGCTGATGTCAAGTTGTTACATCGCCGGCAATTTGTTTGTTCATTTCGTTTCGTTTCATTTGTTTTTCCCCCGCTCCCGCTCCCGCTCCCGCCCCGCCGCGGCCCGGGCCATTGCTCGGATTTTCAGGCGTGGCGATTGGAAAAGCAAATAAANTTTTTTTGCATAAATTCAAAAAATTCATGACAAAATAAACGTATATGGTCTTTGGATTCTTAAAGTAGCTTATCCAACTAGATATAAACCATTAGTTTTTTTTAAATATGTGCATCCCTGAGCTTCTATCAGGGCTGCAAAGTTCATTAACCGATCAGCTGGTTATCGCAAACAAAAAGGCGGGAAGCTGCACACAGACTTTGAACTCTCAGCAATTTGTAATACGGGGACCAATTGTAACGAAACAAAATGGAAAATNTTGCATTTGGTACTCTCGAAACTTTGCATTTGATTTACCTAAATATTTGATTACCAATTGAAAATCTTAATAAAAAGAATAAAAATTTCTGTTAAATATTAATGCTTATGGCTGCAGCAGGTATTTGCTTTTTAGGCTTATTCTGCTTCAATTTACCCAAGTCCCTGTTTCCTCGTTTTTTAAGTCACAAAACCAAGCACATTAAATGCATAAAACAATTGCCAGACAGTTTGACGCTGTTGGGAAACCTAGAAATGCAGCTTACAGGCAGAAAAATAGTTTCTTTAGGGGATTATTAATATTTAAGCTTGATCAGCAGACTATCTAAAGTTTTTAGAAGATTATTTTCATTTCCAAATGAAGAATAATACTGTGGGTGTTCCAAATGAAGAACAAATTTCAGAATGCGTTTGATACTTCTCCAAAATAAACCTTATTTTATTATTGTTTAAATAAGTAAAGAGTCTAATAAGTTTAAAGTGGTTCCGTATATTTATGTATGAAGTTGGAATGCAGTTCTGGTAACTAGAGATATAACTTTATTACCTAAAGGCAATACATGCATATGGAATCATTTAAAAATATTATGGTTGTTTAATTAATGTATCGTATAACTAAGTGCATTTCGGGTAAGCAGAGATATAACTTGATTAGCATCTAAATCTATAGAAGCTAAGAGCTAAGCTATGTTCTCTAGATAGTTTCATATGGTTCTATACATAGATGTACGTATTTTGAATGTATTTCGAGTACAGATGTAAGAGATATAAGATATATAAGTTTATTAAATCCAGGCAATACTAGCTGTATGTAAGCTGTATGCCTGGTTTTATTAAACTTATATGGATCAATTTATAAATAATGTAGTTCTCTTATTACAAAGATAGATAAGTAAGCTAGGAGCTTGAGGTTCGGCAGGTTGAGCTGTGTTTCCTTTCGCTTTGTGGCACTCTTTTTGAGGCAGTGCAGTTGCTGGCCAAAGCTGCAGCTTGCCGCCTGCAATCCGATTCGATTTGGGCCCAGTTTTGGTTCGATTCCAACTGCCATGCCATACGATTCAATGCGATTCGGTTCGATTCGATTCGATGCGATTCGAGATCCGTCGCTCCGTCCGAGTTGGTGGTCGATTTTTATGAGCGCCGCGCGTTGACAGCTTAAAAGTCTCTTAGCATGAAAAATATTGTCAACGCCAAATGGCGATTCCCGATTCAATGCTCCGCACCACTCTGCACCACTCCGCACCGCTCCGCTCCGCCCGCTTCCATTCAGCTCCGCCGGTTGTGGGCTGGAAAAGTGTGTGACTTTTGATGTGGTCGCTGCGATAAGATTTTGATAGGGGCCCCGGGATTTATGCGAGGCAGCCCGGCAGGACTTTTAACTTATCTCCGCCAACTGACAATCAAAAATCGGGCCAAGGAGGCGGAAAATACTATACTTACGAGTGCATATCGGGCACTCTGCCCGCGCCATAATTGCCGCATTTTGACACGCACTAAAATCGAGAAAACGATCCCAGCACAGAACCGGCAAGTAAATTAATTTCACAAATTGTGCGCCGATAAATTTCGATTTTAGATACTAACTTATACCCCCGGACCCGGGCCCAGACCCAGACCCAGAGCCAGAGCCAAGCGCCTGCGTTGGCCTTTTAAACAAACATGATTTTGTACTTTTATTTTATGCCATATTTAAACTGATTTAATTTGATGCTCGCCTTTCGATTCGGGTTCGGGCTCGGGCTCGGGCTAGAGTTTGGGCTTGAGTTTTATGCATATTGCCTGGTTGGCTCATAGAAATTAACATAAAAGTTGGCCGATAAGCCGGGGCGGGGAAAACAGAGTCTTATTTTCCAGTCCCCGGTGCTAGTCCGCTCTTTGTTCGCGCATCAGATGATATATTGGCGGCGATAGCGCCTAATCGCCCCAATGCGAGCATATATCATTGGGAGCATCGGTCCCAGGGGCGGGGCCCTCGGTTTCGAAAGCGATTTGCGGGGTTGTTACCTCCAAAGTTTCCACCCGATTGGAAAGGGCCAGCTATCAATGATTTTGGTAAAAAAAGGTGGGTACAATTGGCTAGATAACAGATATAATACAAGTATTCTTAAGTAAACTTAAATCTAAGTAGATACATTTTGGTGAACCACAAGAAATTGACTTGATTTGGATCCTAAAATGATATTAACTAGTGTAAAATATAAGAAATTTTACAATGCTTTCAGTTTTTTCAAGCAACACAATTAGTCAAAGTATTAAATTTATATTTTATTTGCCTAAAAAATTGGATATAAAAAATTGAGAATCCTTGCTTCGGCGAAATTAAACTCCATATTTCTTAAACCAAAAAGGTTAGAAGTAAGAGACAAAAATAGGTAAAAGTAAGCAATAATAACCTATACAGGAGATACACTCTTTCGGATAATACTTAAAATAAAAGTATTCAAAACTAGACTAAACGCTAAATACATAGATATACCTATTTTCGTATATTAAGTAAATGACAAGAATTCGACTTTATATGCATCCTAAAATGGTGTCAATATTAGAATTTGTACAACTATTTAAGTAAGTAGACAGCAATTAAACATATAATACTTGAATTGGGTTGCATTAGAAGCATTTTCAATATATTGAAAATATAAGCCTGATTGGGCCATTACTTGGCAATTTATCGAATTTAATAAATCCTCCAGGCATTTACAATGTTTTGTATTAACCATAGTCACTTGAACTGCCGTACTTTCCTAGCTTTTTGACACAATAGACATATTCCCCGCTTAACCGCCGAGAACTTCCTCCGGAGCACTCCGAGAAATCGAAGCCAATTAGTCTGGCCGAGATATCAACTCCCTAATCGGCCCCGAAATATTTCCCTAATTTGTCTTTCATGTGTTGAATGATTTCTCGAAACACCGAGCACACTAAAAAATCATGTGTGTTTGGGGCAACTAACGAGGGTCTCGATAATGTGGTCAAACGTCAATATTATTAAATATAAATGCAACGAATATGGCAACGGCAACGCTAGCCTCCTCTCCCGAGGAAGGCTGATGAAAAGAGCCGCGATTGGTCTTTATTTATTATTATTTTCAGTTTCATATTTTTGTTTTGTTAACTTTAAATGCGGACGCGACATTGCGTGATGAACAAACGTCGAGCATTTCTCAATGGGGATCACAGAGCCCCGGACATCATCGAGGGTTATACGAGCTGGATGGATGGGGTTTTATAGGGTTTGGCGGGGCGGGGGAAGCCCGAAACCGAGAGCCCAAAACCGAAATGAAATGACATGACGTGTTGTTATTAAGCCGCATAATCAAAACAAAAACAAAGGCCAGCGTTTTATGAATGAACAGGAGAAGTGTTCGGTGTGTGTTTTTTTCATCGCGTCTCCTACTAGAGCTGATCCCGGAATTTCGGACCCAAGAGCCACTCCCTGAGCTCCGAAGGGAACAGTGGGTCAGGACTTGATTTTCAGATCTTAAATTATGTATAGGGATATATCCAGGAAAAGCATACGAGTAAATATGTCAAGAAATGCGCGGGAATTCGATGGAATAGTTCCTCAAAGCCTATGATATGCAGGTGCTTCCAAAATGTTCCAATAAGAATGCTATCATGTTTTTAAAACGTGTATAAGCAGTATATAATGGAATCTTTTGAAATTGATATATGAAACGACGGAGAATCCTTTAATTTTATTCAAAATTGTTGACTCTAGGGTTTCTAAACACAATCGGCTCTTGGGTTTACGGGTTAAATAAGTGTTATATATTTTTGGAGTCGTAAGAATGTACTTTTAGAAGTACTTTAAAAACCTTTTTTTAATAAAAGATCATCAAGACAAACTTATGGTAAATATAATGACTTATAATTAAATTATTAATCAAAATATTGCACTTTTTATTTTCGTGAGTTATCGGCTTAAAAACCCGGACGATTGGGACCTAGTAGGGCCAAGGGCGTACATCGCTGCTTTAAAAATATGTTATTTATTTTCGGAGTCATAAGAATGTATGGAAATATGCACTTGTAAAACATTGGAAACACCGATGTCGAGAAAAGTAGACTTTCTATTAACATGTTATTCAAATTATTGACTTCCAAGGGCTTCGTGAGTTATCGGCTTGAAAAGTCGAACGATCGGAAGCCCATCGGGCCATGGGTGGGCATCGCTGCCCTAAATAAATGCTATTTTAAGAGTGTTAGGAATATAATGAGTTGGTTCTTTTGCATGTGAAAGTCTTTGACTTGGAAATTTCAAATCCCTAATGCTATCAAATGCTATTTGAAATATATATTTCTTGACCTAGAAAATCGTATCCCCAATCACTGTGCCCGCTTCGAATTGGGAATCGACGGCTTTGGCTTTGACTTTGGTGGCGGCGGCTTCAAGGCGATTAGCGAAAAGCGGTAAATGTTGTGTTAAACCTCAATTAAGAGTCCACATCCAGCTCCAGCTCCATCTCCAGCTCCAGAGGCAGAGGCAGAGGCAGAGCCAGGGCCAGAACCAGGGCCAGGTAGGTCGAAACAGGATGTTAAACTCTGGCCGGGCAATTTGAATTCGCTTTGACTGACGCCACACGCCAGGGTCTCGGCTTTGTGGAGGATTTACGATCTGCCCGGCTCGCTGGGGATCTCAACTGCTAAATGATCTCACACAGGCGATTGAATGGCGCCTAGAAGGAGGCCTTTTCTTTCCCTGCTCCGCCTCGGCTGCCCCGGCTGCCCCGGCTGCCTTTTTATGCCTTATTTTTTAAGCGGCTCCCCTTCCCCCCATATGCGCACTCGTTTCCCCTGTTAAGTGCTTTTTAATTTGTTTGCATTCGAAATCCGTATTCCCAGTGTTCCGCTTTTATCGGGAATCAAGTGAGCGAGCTCTGAGTGCAATTACGACACCTTCCCAAAAGCCAAAAGCAGGATGCTCATCCTCAAGGCACTTAAGCGCATCCCCAGGGGGTTGTTGTGCCCACCCACCCACCAACCACCCATTGAAGCACCCACTGAACCGCCCAAGCACCCATCCGAAGGGTGATAAGTGGATGGGCTGTGCCGGTGGCTGGAGAGATGGTGAGAGTGGCGATGGCTAATTAAAATTACTTTCCAGGGCGTCACTCGGAAATTTACGAAGACGAAACTCTGGGGTTTTGGTCGGGGTGGTTGCCCGTTTGGATGACTGAATGAATGGCTGACAGCCTGACTGGCTAACTGACTGACTGGCTGCCTGCCTGCCTGCCTGGTGGGGTTGGGGCGCCTGGATGGTTTCCGTTAATGGCCAACTGGTCAGTTTGTAGCCGTGGCCCTTAATGAGCCCCCTCCTCCCCCGCTTGCTTGGGAAACTCTGGCCCCGAACCTTCTCGCACCGCCAACTGCGTATTTGTCATTTTTAATGTCTTTTTAAACCACGAAAGGTGAGCCGGACTTAATGGCACTCGGCGGCGACCTATCGGCTCTGGGCCTTCCCCGGTCACAGCTCTCGGTTTATTACTCTATAAATTCAACTAAAATCAGAGGAGTTTGTCTCTATTTGGTTGTTGACTGAGAAGAGTTTGTATTACATATGGAGGCATTAGGATTCCAGGTTGCTTTTACTAGATAACTGCTGGCTTGGTTAATACCATTTAACAACAATATTAAACACTCCTGGGAGAACATGTATTGCTTACAATTTTTATAAAAAGTATAGTCATATTTTTTGGAACCCCTTTGTTTAGGTAATAGTATACGAGTACTACTGATTTTATTGTTCTCGTTAATATACTGCTGATGCCCGTATTGAATACAGATATTAAGCATTTATATTAGCCCATCACTATCTTTAAAATATAGGTAGCCAATATAGGTCGTGAGAGAATAAATATTCTCATATTGAATATAAATATTCACACTTGTTTTTTGGATTAATTTGATCGTAATAATTGTTACTTCCCATACGTTTTGGAATTAAATAAACCTACAATTAGACCAGTTCCAAATGTATACTATGTTATTTATGGACCCCTTTTGAAGGGTATTTAATTGTCGCTTTCAAGCAAAGTTCCATTGCGCAAACAGCCACCGTGCTCATCTTTAATTAACTTATTTCGCTTCTGTGTATTATATTTCGCTTTGTGCAGCAAGTGCCGTTAGTTAGCAGCCGACAAAATGGCGGGCCCAGATGGAACATGAATACATATACTCGCTACCCATTTATTTATTGCCCGCCCCCCCAAGGGCTGTGGGTGTGGGAGCGTTGTGGACGCAAGTCAAGTTGGCTCATTAGCGGGACCCTGCAAATTACTGTCACATTTTTGGGGGGAAATCTCGTTAACTGGGTCTCGCAATTTCACAAATCTTGGGCTTGACGATCGCCCAAAAATGTTAATTAAGATGTGAAGTATGCCGATTGCCAGATAGTTTAACTATACATATATATATATCTAGTAATTTTATATACATATATAGTAATTTTACAAGTCTTAACCTTGACGATCGCCCAAAATTGTGATTCAATTTTGAAGAATTATATTCTATATGTATATAGTTTAGGACTCAAAGATACATATGTATATCGTAATTTCACGAATCTTGACGATCGCCCAAGAATGTTAATTAAAATGTGAAACATTCTGATTGTCACATAGTTTAGAGTTCAAATATTCATTTTATACATAATCATTTTACAAATCTTTTGCTTGACGTTGAATGTCATATATTTTTGGGTTAAAATTTTGAGCTAGGCTATAGCCCAAAACTGTAATTAAAATTTGAAGAAATCTAAATGTCACATAGTTAAGGGCCTAACAATTCATATATCGTAATTTCTTAAATATTGGGCTCGATGATTGACAAAAAATGTTAATTAAAATATGGAGCGTTTTGAATGTCATATAGTTAAGGATTCAAATTTACAGACAACTAAAATTATGGCAAACGCCAAAAATTTTAAATCAAATGTGAAGAATGTTGACAGTTGCATATTTTAAGACTCAAATATAACACTTATATCGTAGTTTCGCAAATATTGAGTGTGCCGAAGTCTTGAAATTTTAATTCAAATGTGAAGCATTCGGAATGTCAGGGTTGCATTCAAATATATGTTGAGTGATGAAAATTGATAAACTTATAGTGTCAAAACCTATTTGATTCCCTTGAAAAGGTACGAGATTTTCCCGCCATCACTTCGGCTGAAGCTAATACGATTTTAGGCATATCTGCCGCACATTGGGGCGGGGATGCAAAACAAAGGAATCGATTTTCATCCCGGTCACGTCGGCATTTTCCTGCCTAACCGATCGTTTGCCACATAGTTAGCCAGCTCGTAAATGTTTGCTTGGCTGTTGGATGGCAGGGATATACTATACTATATGTACGAGTATTATGGGCATTTTCCAGGAATTTCGAGCGACACAGGAAGCGCATTGCGAATAATTTCAGGCAATTGCCGTGGGCCATTTTGTAGAGGAAAATGCAGCGAAAAAATGTCCATATACACAGAAAAAAAAAAATAATCAGAGTTCCCGCCTCCGGACTGGGCCCGCCCCCTTCGGCCTTAACTAGTTTTACCATTCACTTGGACATTAGGCAGCAAATTGGCATCGATACAAGGAGAAATACAAAAGGCAGGGCAGGGACAAGTTGACAGAGTGCCTGCCAAACGCTGATGTGTTGGGTAAAAAACAAATAAACGCAAAAAATAACATATAATAAGGGGAGGGGTGGGGGCTAGGGCTAGACAGAGACCGGCGTAGAGTGTGCGAGGGAGAGGGAGCGTGCGCTGCAGGCGTCATTTAACTGCTGCCAATTTACTGTTTAAATGCCAAACAAAAAGTGTTAACAAGCGCAAAAATAACAAAAGACACCAACAACAAAGTTGATGCGACAGAGCAGGAAGGCGGCTGCGAGCGCGGGCCCGCTTGCGCGAGTGCGAGCGAGACGGTCAGACGGGTGTGTGAACCAGTTTAAGGGGGCGTGGCCTGGGCCGAAAAAAACAGGGTTGACAGCATCCCATCCATCCATCCATCTTGCCATCTTTGCGCTATCTCTGCGTATCCATCAGATACGCGAGGCGGCGCGGCAGCGCGCCAGCTGCGAGCCATAATCGAGGTGGGTTTCGCTGCTATAAACTCTTTATGGCAACTCTCAAGCGGGCGAGTTCAAAAAATTCAAATTTACGCAGCACAAGGGAAGAGAAAAAGTGATCTCTGGCTAAAAAATGGGATCCCAAATGTTTGAATAACATAGAAAAGAGATTGAAGGTTTTATTTTCATATATTAGGGCTTGGGTTCTTGCATCTCTAAGTGCATATATTTTTAGAAAACTCACCATATATGTTATTTCTTAAAAAGTTACCTAGTTTTGAAAAAATTCTATATTTAAAATGAATAAATAATTATACAAGGACTTAAAAATTGAAGTATGATTATCTAAATAAAAGTAATGTACATCTATACCATTTTGTATAGGAAAACAACGAGCCGAAGATCGAAGTAGTCAGGCTCAGTAATACTGCAATACTTAGTTTTTAATCTTAGTATAACGAATACAAATATAAATAAATAAACTTAAAAAGGCGTAAAAACAATTAATCATTTGACTATAATAGAATTTGTTCTATTTACCTTTTAGATATTTATATTTGGTTTTAAAAATATCTTTTTGGCAAATTATAGAAAAGAACATGTTTTTAAAAACAAAATTCAATTAAATGTAAAACTTGTTGTAAAAAACCTAACAATACGCAAAGGATTAGACAGTTGCGTTTTTTTTTAGAACAATTTATAAAAAAAAAAAATATTCCTATAGAATTTACCTATTTTATTTGAGTTTAGGGGAACATATTATAGTTTGTAGGTAAATTAATTTTTTAAACTTTCAATTTAAGATTAAATAACATTATTATAAATTCCTAGAACTAGATTTAGGACAGATTTTAAATTTTTTCTTCATTTCCGACCCCTAACCGCGTTCAATTGATCTATTAGGGGTGAGCTAGCTTCTGGAAAAAAGCAATTCCAAGGCCCTTCCGAAACCCTTCCGAAAAGGGTTGAAAAAATGCGTGTCCACCGGTGACAATTTAATTGAAACGAAATTAAGCGCGCAAATGAAGTTGGGCAGTAAATGGCCTTGCCATAAAAACAACCGTTAGAGCGGCCATTGCGAGGGGAGAAAAACTCACCACACTCGACGCTTGCCGCTCGCCGCTCGCACACCCCCCGAAAGGCGCGCTGATTGAAGCCTAATGAATGTCAATTGCTGCCAATTACGACCAATAAATGCGGGCAATAGACGCAGCCCGGCTTGTTACTGCCAAAGAGAGAGATGAATTCTCCGGAGAAAACTCAGACGGCGCAAGCGAGAGCGCTGCTGGGGGAGCGAGAGGCAGATACGCGCATATTCACCACACAGCAAGGCCCGGCCCACGGGCGAGAAAGAGGCAACGCATGCCTCGCGTGAGCCGCAACTGGTTTGTCGTGTTTGCCTCCGTTTCTGGTTTTTGGCCCGCTGTTGTTGCTGTTGTTGCTGTTGCTGCAGCGGCAATTGTTGCTGCTGGCCAGTTTTTCAACCGCTCGGCACTTGAGCGGCTCAGTTTCGGTTGAAAGCCAAAGGCGAGCGGTTGTTGCCCACACAACACGCTCCGCTTTTTGTTTCGTTGCATTCTGTGACCTAGCCACAACTCTAACCTACAAAAGGCGAGAATAAGCCGAATAGGCCGAGAAAAAGGCGAGAAAAACAAAAAGAGTGTCAAAGAATAGAATACAGTAAACTTTCGAGAGATTGAGAAACTGCAAGCCAGACAAGTGAGCGAGGACTAGAGGGGAACTTTTTTTTAGAGTGCAATTTGGTGCGTGCAGGTACAACACATGACCACAATGCCACCGGAAATGTCCGCAGCAACGGCCAATCCCGTTGGCGGTACCGCCACCGCCCCCACCAGCGGTACAAACCATGCGCGCGACTCGCCGCCAGGCGGCGCCCTGCCGG